>JAPKLW010004329.1:0-21582 GCA_026898455.1 Plectranthus barbatus
CTCAGGCTGGATTTAGATAACCATATCCCTTTCAGGATGGTGACATTCCCTGAGAAGCTCACGAGGTTCGTTATGCTAAGTCCTGCAGGCTGAATCATTGATTCAAGCATAAGCGATAAGGGTTGAGTGGTACTACTCAGGAATAATAAGAGATTAATTAATTACAGCTAATTGTCATACGCTGAATTAATTAATGAATGTCTGAAACCTTAAATATGGGGATTAACCAAGTCAATGCAACCTGTTCCTAATAACGTGGTAATAAAGCGGTAGGACAGCATTAATTCTCTGGTGGCATGAATTAATGTTTATTAATTAATTATGTTCTGGGTTGAACATGGAATTAATTAGTAGGAGGCCCACTTTATTATTTGCATTTGATCCCTGGTCTGGCCCTACACTGCTCAGAGCCCATTAGGGTTTATTAAACCCTAATAGCCCATTCTCAGATCTATATAAATAGATGAATCTCTCATTTTCCCATATAAGTTTGATTTTCTAATCAGAAACCCTAGAGAGATTGTGAGAGAGTGGGCGGCCGTAGATCCGGTAGCGTATCCTCACCAGATTTTCGGATCGAGCAAGGGAACAGATCAGAAGATCAGATTTGTAGGAACACCATCACTTTGATCGATTCCAGATCCAGATCTACACTATCTTCATTGCCATCATCGATCTAGATCTGTAGATCAGTCCTTGGAGTCTCGGGTATTCCTTTGAATCTATGAATTAAATTAAATAGGAGAATGCATAGGGCATTCACTGTTTGTCATGACATTTATTTTGATATCCATAAATCGAATTCGGAGTCTTTAATAAATGGCGATTCATGTCGCCTATTGTAGACTCAGTTCCTACACAGGCAGCGCAGACACGCACGGCCGGGGCGCGAGCAGCGCGTGCTCGGCGCGCGTGGGCAGCGGCCACGGCTTGCATGGCCCTAGGGTTTGCATTAGGGTTAGGGCAAATCATCAGATCACAAAGGCCTAAATCCCAGAAGATTTGGTGTATCCAGATTTGGAGGCCCTTGAAGATTTGGTAGATTTGAAAAGATTTAGAATTATCCAAATTAAATTAAAATTTCATATTGTAATAGATAGATATTTCTTTCTATTTTGTGGGGCCACGAGGAATTTTTGTTTGCCTTAATTGTCCCCGTATGATATGTGATTTATTTATGTGCGCAATTAAGCATGTGTAGATAATAGGAAAAGCATGTTTTATCGCTTTTATTATTTACAGCTTTCAAGCATGCTTATGTGATTAATTTCTTGTTGGATTATATTTTGGGAATTTTTGGGCTTGTATTATTTCATGCAAAAATTTGGGAAATATAATGACAAAGAAATTATGTGTGCGCATAAAGAAACCTTTTAAAAGAAAAATACTAATCAGATTTTTTAATTAAAATCAATAGACCTCCACAAAGTGGTCCTAGGTTGTAAGTGTATCTCTCGTTCTAGTAAACGTCTACGAGTGTAGCTTGCTAGTTCCTAGAGGTGCATGGGTCAGTTGTTGGGATTTCTAGACAAACAATTTAAATCATGTGAATAGTGGGAGGGCTTTGCGTAAACGTCTACGAGTGTAGCTTGCGTAGATCTCTTTCACAAGTATTCTAGGATTGATTTAAATTATAGATAACAAAAGCTTTAAGGGTTGTGCGGTATGGTTACGTGCCATGCTAAACTGTCTCTTTTGGCCGGAGTTAAAATTGTGGTTAATTGCTTAGAAGCATCTTAGAATATAATGCAAGAATTGCATCCCTGTTCTTGAGAGATTTCTTGGTCTAAGGTTTTCACTAATTATTAATTTCTAGTGTCAAAAGCATCCTGACATGGTAGTGAAATTAAATGGATTGGGGCTTAAAACCCGCAGTTCTAATTGAGGGTGATGTAGGGTTTTTCCGTGAACCGAATCACCAAAACCAAACTGAACCGGATCGATCTATGGATATTGCTCATAATTAAATATTCTCAAAACCCTAGCATGCTCCTATGAATTTAATGCATAATTGTGGATTGAGAGATTACCATAAATCCGTAGTGTCTGTACCGATCTTTTGCGTTTGAATTCCAAGAACCAATTCAACCATGCAATCCGATTTCTCTGCGAAAACAGAAATTAGAAAACTAATCTCTAGAGAAAATCAAAAATAAAGAAAAGGGAAAGAAGAAATTTGTTGTTCTCCAGATCAGGTCTTCAGATCTGTGTCCCGGTGCTGGTCAGATCTACTACTGGTGAGGACTCCGTAGATCTGTGACTTGAGCAGGACCAGAATCGAAATTCTCCTCCCTCTTCACACCAAAAACGGCGCCCACCTCTCCCTCTCTAGGGTTTGTGTTTCAACTGTGTTACAACTTATGAGAGAGAGCTGTCTATTTATAGACCTAGGGTTAGAAACCCTAATGGGCCAATTTGGGCTCAATTCAGCACACTTGTTGGGCCAGACCTAGGACCTAATGCAAATAATAAAGTGGGCCTATAAATTAATTAATTCCCATGTCCACAACCCAGGACACAATTAATTAATTAATATTAATTATTTTTCACCACGGAATTAATACTGACCTACTCCTTTATTACCACGTTGTGAGAACGGGTTGCATTAATTGAGAATCCCCATATTTAAGGTTACCGGACATCCATTAATTAATCAGAGCCTCTGACAAGCTCTAACTACAATTAATTAATATCTTATTATTCCTGAGTAGTACCACTCAAACCTTATCACTCGTGCCTGAACTTAATCAGTCTGCAGGACTTTGGCACGATGAATGTTATTGAGCTCCTCAGGGAATGTCCCCATCCTATTACTCGGATATGGTTACCTAAGTTCAGTCTCAGGCGGTACTACACAAACTGCTGTTACCCAAGATGCGGATATACGAGCGCGCTATGTTGGCTCTCCACCATGGCAAGTCAAAGCAACAGTCAACCCGTGCAAACCCCTGAACCTTCGTTAGGGTTTGGACTCAATCAATATAACGAGATCTTTTATTCGCTGATGTCAGACAGACGAATATATCTCACTGCGGTCCATCAATACGCCACCTCTGCGTACCAACATGTCAAGTAACCAAGACAGACTACTTATTCCGACAATGCCGCAGCCATCCGGACAGACGTATCCTCATACGCTGTCTCGGCTGTGATCAGGTTTATGTCTCACTAGGTCAAGTGATCATACTGTCTTCTGCGATCTACAACACGCCGTATGATCGTCCCTATCGGTGAGACAAGAGATACCATTGTTCATACATGTACGATTGTTAACAGATAGGAGAAATAAACTGTTGTATACACATTGTAATAAATGCTTTCAGTATACAAAACCCATCAGGTGACATCGTAAACGTCTACGAGTGTAGCTTGCGGTGGGAACTCTTGGGCAATTAGTGGAAAACATTTGTATTTGATTTATTAAAAAGTTTTCAATGCATTTGTTTTCGAAGTTCTACGTGTATGTTCTTATTTAAGATCTTTATTGTTTCAGATATGTCTATGTCTACTGTCGATCATATACTTGCTCTCAATCCTCTAACTGGTCCAAACTTCCATGAATGGAGTTTCTGCATCAAATACATCATTTATCTGAAAAATCAAGCACATGTTCTTTACATGGATCCACTATTGCACTCTCAAAGAGGAGTATGCGAGCTTGAGCTTGAATTCTATGAAAGATGGGAGGATATTGATGAGTTTGCCTTTTGGCTCATCACGGGTTCCCTGTCTAGAGAATTAAGGCATAAGTATGAGCACCTCGAAAGGGCTGGAGAGCTTTGGAAGGAACTCTCGACAGCTTTTGGCAAAGTGGAGCGAACTATTAATTGTAAGCTTGTACACAATCTTGTGTGCAAGAAGATGGTTGAGGATAGTTCAGTGACTACGCACATGATGTTTGTGATTAATCTCATGAGACAGTTTACTGTGCGGGGTGGTAATATCAGTGCGCAAGGCAAGATTGATAGTATCTTGAATTCTCTTCTGGAATCCTATTATGACTTTAAGGTAGTTGCTGCTGCAAAGGGAGAGTATGCTCTGCATGAGCTGCTTGAGGACCTTGTAGTGGAGCAGTCTACCATGCGAGCACGGAAACCTGTTCTGTCTGGTTCTAGTACTGGTTCGACAACCTCTAAGGTTGGAGACGAAGGTGCTGAGAGCAAGTTCAGGAAAACAGGCAGTGATAGCAAGTCTAGGAAGGGGAAGAGAGTCAAGGTCACTCCAAAGAAGAACGAATGTGCTGGATGCGGAAAGGTGGATTGTCTGAATGCCAAGGGACAAGGTACGTCATTTGCATTTGTAACGGAAACATGTTTAGCATCAAGTTCTACTCATTCGTGGGTAGTGGATACTGGAGCTACTGATCATGTTTGTTACATTTTGCAGGGGTTCACACCGAGGAGGGTGCTGAAGAATGACGAGGTTACCATCTCGATGGGGAACGCAGCACAAGTGAGTGCAGCTGCCATTGGAGATTTCACCTTGTACTTTGATGATTTTGTTTTAACTTTGAGAGATGTTTTGTACGTGCCGGATTTTCGGCGAAACCTTATTTCACTTTCCAAACTTTATGTTGATGGATATTCAGTTATTTTTGATAGTGGTGTTTCTATCATTGGTAATAACGGTGTTATCTGTCGTGGAATGCTGAATAATTCTCTCTATGTTGTTAATTGTAATCATAAGTCTTCTGCAAGTATTGCATGTAATTCATCCGTAATTGATAATCCTAGAAAGAGAAAACTTACTTCTTCTGATGAGGATCTTACATATCTCTGGCACTTGAGACTAGGTCACATCAGCTTGAAGCGGATTCAAAGACTTGCAGATGACGGTACATTGGACCTAGTCCGGGCTGTACCTTATCGAGTGTGTGAATCCTGCATCAAGGGCAAGATGTCAACTAGGCCTTTCAAGGCTAGTCAGTCTCGAGCAGAGGAAGTGTTGGAATTGATCCATTCTGACTTATGTGGACCGATGTCCATGCAGGCTCGTGGAGGGTACGAGTACTTCGTCACTTTTATTGACGATTACTCAAGGTACGGATACGTTTACCTGCTTCGCTACAAGTCTGAATGCTTTGAGAAATTCAAAGAGTTCAAGGCTGAGGTAGAAAAGAAGGTCGGGAAAACTATCAAGTCGTTGCGATCTGACCGCAGTGGCGAATACCTCGGTAACGAGTTCCTGCAATATTTGTCAGAAAATGGAATTACATCCCAGTGGACTGCATCGGGTACTCCCCAGCAAAACGGTGTAGCTGAAAGAAGAAATAGGACTCTTCTAGAGATAGTAAGATCAATGATGAGTTATGCAAACTTACCTATTTCGTTTTGGGGCTACGCATTGGAGACAGCAGCTTACATGCTTAATGTGGTGCCTTCTAAATCAGTTCCTAAGACGCCTTCTGAGCTCTTCCTTGGTCGCAAACCTAGTTTGTGCAAATTTAGAGTATGGGGCTGTCCGGCACACGTACTGTCAAAGGAACCTGATAAGTTAGAAAGCAGGTCAAAAGTAATGTTGTTCATAGGGTATCCCAAGCAAACGAAAGGTGGTTACTTTTACTGTCCTAAGATTCAAAGAGTCGTTGTTAGCACCAACGCTAGATTCTTGGAGGACGAGTATGTGAGTAATCACAGGTTAAGGAGTGATATCGTTCTTCAAGAAATTGAGAACGAGAATGCAATTCCAAGGGAAGGGGAACGTGTAGATGTGGGTGCACCTGTGAGTGGTACAACACCACAGACACGTTCTTCAGTGCAAGGTGCAGGATCACAAGTCACAACACCTACTACTGACACGGCACCGATGCCTCATCGTAGTGGGAGAGTTATTTTCCAGCCGGAAAGGTACATGTTCGTGGGTGAGTCTTCTGACTTGAGCCCAAAAGACGGACATGAGGACTCTGACCCACTGACTTACGAAGAGGCAGTGCAGGACAAGGATGTTGCCAAATGGCGTGTCGCCATGGATTCTGAAATTGAAACCATAACTGCTATGGATGTATACCAGAAAACTGATTTGTCGGATGGCTTTAGGGCCATAGGGTGCAAATGGGTATACAAGAGAAAGAAAGGGGCGGATGGAAAGATCACGGCTTTTAAAGCCAAGCTGGTGGCAAAGGGGTATAGTCAGAAAGAGGGCATTGACTATGACGAAACCTTTTCACCCATAGCCATGCTCAAATCCATCCGGATACTCCTTGCCATAGCTGCGCATATGGACCTCGAGATCTGGCAGATGGATGTCAAAACCGCTTTTCTAAACTATTACCTTGAAGAAGGTAGAGACATCTATATGCAGCAACCCGAGGGTTACATAAGCAAGGGCGAAGAACATCTTGTCTGGAAGCTTAAGAAGTCCTTGTATGGACTTAAGCAAGCTTCAAGGTCGTGGAACTTACGTTTCAACGATGTGATTAAATCCTATGGATTTGCACAGTTGGAAAACGAAAGTTGTGTTTACCGACTTTGTGTCAGTGGGAGCGTGGTCTTCCTTGCACTGTACGTTGATGATATACTCCTATTTGGAAACAACGAGGGAGTGATGTCCGAAATCAAGGTTTGGTTGTCCGAATAGTTCCAAATGAAGGATCTGGGAGAAGCTGGCAACATTCTTGGTATTAAGGTCTTACGAGATCGTAAGAGAAGAATGTTGAGCTTATCCCAGGCATCCTATGTGGATACTGTGATAGCCCGGTTCAGCATGCAACTCGTCAAGAAAGGCTTGCTACCTTTCAGACATGGCATTCGTCTTTCGAGTGGGCAGTGTCCTCAGACACAACAGGAGAAAGACGAGATGATCCTTGTACCATACGCTTCGGTGGTGGGTAGTCTCATGTATGCGATGCTGTGTACCAGGCCAGATATATATGTTATGCCGTTGGCATGGTAGCAAGATAACAGTCTAACCCTGGGCAGGCGCACTGGACTGTTGTAAAGCACAACCTCAAGTATTTGAAAAGAACTATGAATTTCTGCCTAGTTTATCAAAGTGAGGATTTGTGCCCTGTGGGTTATACAGACTCGGATTTCCAAGGAGACCAGGATGAGAAGAAATCGACCTCAGGATATGTGTTTACCCTGGGAGGTGGAGCTGTATCTTGGAGGAGCTCAAAGCAGAAATGCATTGCTGACTCCACCATGGAGGCGGAATATGTCGCCGCCTCCGACGCCTCGAAAGAGGGAGTATGGCTCCGGAACTACCTTTTAGAGTTGGG
The DNA here is from genome assembly GCA_026898455.1 of Plectranthus barbatus. Lineage (NCBI taxonomy): Eukaryota > Viridiplantae > Streptophyta > Magnoliopsida > Lamiales > Lamiaceae > Plectranthus > Plectranthus barbatus. Next base: position 7,217 of record JAPKLW010004329.1, read on the forward strand.
CGTGATCCCGAGTTTGCCGAGGAGCATCACAATCTATTGTGATAACTCTGGTGCAGTGGCAAACTCAAAGGAACCGCGGTCTCACAGGGCAAGCAAACAAATAGAGAGAAAGTAACATATCATACTAGAAATCGTATTGAGGGGCGATGTGCTGATTAAGAAGATTGACACTGCTGACAATCTTGCTGATACATTTACAAAGAGCTTGCCGCAGAAAGTTTACGAAAGACATATTCGTGAGCTGGGTCTGAGGTGGATGCCGAACACAGATAATGGTTAAAGAGACAGCAGACTAGATAGACGGATTGTATACTCTGTAATAGCTTAGTAATGCTTTGAGTATAAGTGGGAGATTGATGGGTTTTGTATACTGAAAGCATTTATTAAAATGAGTATACAATGGTTTATTTCTCCTATCTGTTAACAATCGTACATGTATGAACAATGGTATCCTCTTGTCTCACCGATAGGGACGATCATACGGCGTGTTGTAGATCGCAGAAGACAGTATGATCACTTGACCTAGTGAGACATAAACCTGATCACAGCCGAGACAGCGTATGAGGATACGTCTGTCTAGATGGCAGCGGCATTGTCGGAATAAGTAGTCTGTCTTGGTTACTTGACATGCTGGTACGCAGAGGTGGCGTATTGATGGACCGCAGTGAGATGTATTCGTCTGTCTGACATCAGCGAATACAAGATCTCGTTATATTGATTGAGTCCAAATCCTAACGAAGGTTCAGGGGTTTGCACGGGTTGACTGTTGCTTTGACTTGCCATGGTGGAGAGCCTAAGTAATGTGCTCGTATATCCGCATCTTGGGTAACAGCAGTTCGTGTAGTACCGCCTGAGACTGGGTTTAGGTAACCATATCCGAGTAATAGGATGGGGACATTCCCTGAGGAGCTTAATGACATTCATCGTGCCAAAGTCCTACAGGCTGATTAATTTCAGGCACGAGTGATAAGGTTTGAGTGGTACTACTCAGGAATTATAAGATATTAATTAATTGTAGTTAGAGCTTTTCAGAGGCTCCGATTAATTAATGGATGTCCGATAACCTTAAATATGGGGATTCTCAATTAATGCAACCCGTTCTCATAACGTGGTAACAAAGGGTTAGGTCAGTATTAATTCTGTGGTGAAAAAGTATTAATATTTATTAATTAATAGTGTCCTGGGTTGTGGACATTGGGAATTAATTAATTTATAGGCCCACATTATTATTTGCATTAGGTCCCAGGTCTGGCCCTACAAGTGTGCTGAATTGAGCCCAGGAGCCCATTAGGGTTTTCAATCCTAGGTCTATAAATAGACAGCTCTCTCTCAAGCCACATTTCTACGGAGTCCTCACCAGTAGTTGATCTGATCAGCACCGGGACACAGATCTGAAGATCTAATCTGGAGAACAACAGATTTCTTCTTCCCTTTTCTTTATTTCGATTTTATCTTAGAAATTAGATTTCTAATTTCTGATTCCGCAGATAAATTCGGATTGCGTGGTTGAATTCAAGTTGGAAATTCAAACGCAAAAGATCGGTTCAGACTCGACGGATTTACAGTAATCTCTCAATCCACAAATATGCATTAAATTCATAGGAGCATGCTAGGGTTTTGTGAATTTAGATTATGTGCAATATCCATAAATCGATCCGGTTCAAATTGGTTTTGGTGATTCGGTTCACGGGAAAACCCTACAGTTTTGACATCCATCTGCCAAATCTCGAGGTCCATATGCGCAGCTAGGGCAAGGAGTATCCGGATGGATTTGAGCATGGCTACGGGTGAAAAGGTTTCGTCATAGTAAATGCCCTCTTTCTGACTATAACCCTTTGCCACCAGCCTGGCTTTAAAAGCCATGATTTCTCCATCCGCCCCTTTCTTTCTCTTGTATACCCATTTGCACCCTATGGCCCTAAAGTCATCCGGCAAATCAGTTTTCTGGTATACATCCATAGCAGTTATGGATTCAATTTTGAAATCCATGGTGACATGCCATTTGTCAACATCCTTGTCTTGCACTGCCTCTTCGTAAGTCAGTGGGTCAGAGTCCTCATGTCTATCTTTCGGGCTCAAGTCCGAAGACTCACCCACGAGCATGTACCTTTCTGGCTGGAAATTAACTCTCCCACTACAATGAGGCATCGGTGCCATGTCAGCAGTAGATGCAGTAACTTGTGGTTCTGCACCCTGCACTGAAGAACGTGTCTGTGGTGCTGAACCTCTCACAGGTGCACCCACGTCTACACGTTCCCCTTCCCATGGAATCGCATTCTCGTTTTCAATTTCTTGAAGAACGATCTCACTCCTTGACTTGGGATTACTCACATACTCGTCCTCCAAGAATCTAGCGTTGGTGCTAACAATAACTCTCTGACTCTCAGGACAGTAAAAGTAACCACCTTTTGTTTGCCAGGGATACCCTATAAACAGCATTACTTTTGACCTGCTTTCTAATTTATCAGGTGCCTTCGACAGTACGTGTGTCGGACAGCCCCATACTTTAAACTTGCAAAAACTTGGTTTGCGACCAAGAAAGTGCTCTGAAGTCATCTTAGGAACTGATTTAGAAGACACCACATTTAACACGTAAGCGGATGTTTCCAATGCGTATCCCCAAAATGAAATTGGTAAGTTTGCATAACTCATCATTGATCTTACCATCTCTAGAAGAGTCCTATTTCTTCTTTCAGCTACACCGTTTTGCTGGGGAGTACCCAGTGCAGTCCACTGGGATGTAATCCCGTTATCTAACAAATACTGCAGGAACTCGTTACCAAGGTATTCGCCACCGCGGTCAGATCCCAGTGACTTGATAGTTTTCCTGACCTTCTTTTCTACCTCAACCTTGAACTCTTTGAATTTTTCAAAGCATTCAGACTTGTAGCGAAGCAGGTAAACGTATCCATACCTTGAGTAATCGTCAATGAAAGTGACGAAGTACTCGTACCCTCCACGAGCCTGCGTGGGCATCGGTCCACATAAGTCAGAATGGATCAATTCCAAAACTTCCTCTGCTCAAGACTGACTAGCCTTAAAAGGCCTAGTTGACATCTTGCCCTCGATGCAGGATTCGCAGACTTGATAAGGTACAGCCTGGACTCAGTCCAATGTACCGTCATCTGCAAGTCCTTGAATCCGCTTCAAGTTGTTGTGACTGAGTCTCAAGTGCCAGAGATATGTAAGATCCTCATCAAAAGAAGTAAGTTATTTGTTTCTAGGATTATCAATTATGGATGAATTACATGCAATACTTGCGGAAGACTTATGATTACAGTTAATAACATAGAGAGAATTATTCGGCATCCCACGACATATAACACCATTATTACCAATGATAGAAACACTACTATAAAAAATAACTGAATATCCATCAACATAAAGTTTGGAAAATGAAAGAAGGTTCCGCCGAAAATCTGGCACGTACAAAACATCTCTCAAAGTTAAAACTGAATCATCAAAGTACAAGGTGAAATCTCCAATGGCAGCTGCACTCACTTGTGTTGTGTTCCCCATCGAGATGGTAACCTCGTCATTCTTCAACACCCTCCTCGGTGTGAACCCCTGCAAAATGTAACAAACATGATTAGTAGCTCCAGTATCCACTACCCACGAATGAGTAGAAACCGATGCTAAACATGTTTTCATTACAAATGCAAATGGCATACCTTGTCCCTTGTTTCCACATGCGTTCTTACTTGAAGTGACACCAACCCTCTTCATCTCATTTGACCTCCTCTCACGTGTTCTGCAATCAATCATATTCTTGCACACAGTATGAACCACATCTTTCAATGTGCTCAAGCTGTGCTCAAGATCTGATAACTCAGAATCCCAAGAAGATACGAAAGACTGTTCTGCTAAAAGATCTGTAAGCAACTCTTTCAAAGAGTACTCGCTTCTCTTAGCTACATCCTTCTTAAAGACATAGATTGAAAGTGGTAAAGAGTTCAAGATTATATCGATCTTAGCCCGATCACTGCTACATCCACCTCTACGTGTGAACCGATTCATGGTGTTATCCATCATCATCACATGCAATGTCACCGAACTACCATCAACCATTTTCACTTATGCCTGAATTAAATAATTCAACCTGCAGGGTTTAGCATAATGAACCTTGTGAGCTCCTCAGGGAATGTCACCATCCTGAAATGGATATGCTTACCTAAACGTCCAGACTAAGCAGGCCACATACAAATTGCCAATACCAAAAATACGGGTATAAGAGTACATGTAAGACTCGCCACCATGGTAAATCAAAGTGTGGTCAATCTGTGTGTGCCCCTTATCCTTCAGTTAGGTTTAAGATCATAGTAAGTATGTTAGGGATTTGGCTCATTCATATGTCAATGAGAATGGCACATCCCACTGTTGATCCCATCAATATATAGCCATGTACCGACACATCAAGTAGCTAGGATAAGCACACTTATGAACCGATGTGCCGCAGCTTAGACCGACAGCCTATCCAGGGACTGTCTCAACTGTGATACAGTTTATATCTCGCTAGGTCAAACGACTCATATGATCCTCTGTGATCTCCTACACACCATATGGTTATCCCTATATGCGAGATAATAGGATATTATGGTTCGTTGTATGTTTGTTTCATCAGACAGTGAGCATTGTTGCAGCAACATATATGAAGACCAATGCACAAAACACTTAATCATATATGCTTTCAGTATACAATCCCAACAATCTCCCACTTATACTTAAAGCATAATACCATTATTTTATCAAAGTATTAAATGTGTCTATACTGTCAATCACTCCCACTGCATTCACGTCACCTCTTGTCACGATTTCTCGTATGATGTGATGCTACACATCCTATGTGTTTCACCACCTTGTGAGTCTTGGGTTCCTTTGAGTTTGTCATTGCACCAACATGATCACAATTCTATGTGATTTTATTAGGCAAACTCAGAACACACACCTCTAGAGGATAACACCGGAGTTATACTGCTTCTTGCGAAGCTAATGAAGTTGCCAAAAAACTCAGCCTTCATGCCAGAATCCGCAACACACTTTTGTGTTAGATTCTTATAACTCCTCCTCCAAGGCCAACATATAGTTAGAGGTCGATTTACTTTCCTTATGATCCTCCTGGATATCCGATGCCATTCAACTCACATGGCACATTTGTAAACCAATGTGCTTGTCCTAAGTTGAATTGATATCTGTTTAACATGCTTATAGCAGTACAGATATGTTACTTCGTTCATTTACAATATAGAAAGATAACAATCTTTCTTGCTATGAACGACTCACTACAGAATCAATTTAAGCGACTTGAGATACCTGAACATCCTTTTCTTGTGACAACACAAGACTTTAATTCAAAAGATGTTCCAAGATCTCATAAGTCCTACTTCTGAAACTGTTCGGATAACCATCCTTTATGCCTGACAATATCTCCACACCATTTCCGAATGTGAAAATACCATCTACATAATGTGCAAGGAAAACCACGCTATCGCTGACACATAACTGGTACATGAAACTCTCATTCTCGATAGACAATATCGAAATGTCTGTTACATGACCTGAAGCTCCCTTAAGTTCATATTTGAACTACCTTGGCTTCCAGACATGATGCTTTTCACTTTACTACACATAACTTATCTGGTTGTTGCATACAGATGTCGTCACCTTTTATCAAGGTACCCGTTTATAAAATATGGATGACATCATCTATCTTCCAGATACTTGGATTCATATGTGTTGTTATGGTTAAAAGAATTCGAATAGGTTTAATAGTTGCAACCAGTGAGAAGGTCTTGTTGTGAAACATACCTTGCTCACCAACCTAGACTCTCGAATGTACTAAGTTACCATTCAAGTATTATTCTTGTATATCAATCAGTTGCCTATAACTGGAAAGTTATTTGGCAATCACTGATCCTGATACACAACCATAACCTTTACTGATTCATTTCTGAATCCATGACTTGACGTCATTAAGCCGCATCGTTTGTCTTAATGGCTTCGTTGCGCTTTAAGGGATAAGTACGATGTTGTTCGTTTAGCTGGGAACAAGTCCAGAGACTGTTTCCACGAACTAGTACCATTAAGCCTGTTAAGGCAACCTCCCACTGCAACGATGCTCCTTTTACGTTGTCAGTTTAATGGTGCATTAATTTGTGGTTTACCACCTTACACAGGTGACCGTGCAATTGGTACCATACCTTCCAAGGTATGCTCAATATGCCACGGGGTATTTCCTGATGGATTTGAATTGTCTTCTCTAAAACGTTAGAGAACAATATCACATTTGGATTCATGGTTTTATCCTATACAACTTGCTTGTATCTAGGATACACAAAGCAACCATCTTTTTCGTTTATCTGGAATAGTCCACAAAGCAGTACTAGCTTAAGCCTTACTTCCAACCAATCAGATTCCTATATCAGCTTAACAGCCGAATTACCCATCATTGTTCTTTTGACAGAGTCAAGGTCTGCTAGGGTATTTGGAACTGATTTAGAAGACACTAGATTAAGCAAACATACAACTGCTTTTGGCGTTGTTCCCAAAACGAAAATTTGGCAAAGCTGGCATAACTTATGAACTTTTAAAGAATCTTATTTTGTTTTACCTACACTATCCCAACCGAGGGATAATAGGTGTAGTTAACTGGGATGCAATCCCTTTGCTCTGCCAGATACTGTAAAACCCCATCACTTAAGATATACCATTATGAATGAACCATAATGTTTTTATGGTCTTGTTTAACTTATTCTCTACCTTAGTCTTGAACGCTCTTGATTAAAGCAAGAGACTAAGACTTGTAGTGAACTAGATGAACATATCCAAATCTTAAATGATTACAGTATCAATGCCTGTTAAGGCAACTGCGGAAGTAAACTCAAACCAGCAAACCAAAGCAAACACGAAATAATCTATAGAGATACAATCGCCTATTAAAAGGCTTGGTTACCATCTTATACCTCTAAGTAGTTGTCATAAGTACCATTCTTAGGAATACCTGGATTGAATCCATAATTCCATGAATTACTTAAAACTACTTAGACTGATGTAACTTATCTCTATAGAGGTTCTTTAAGTTATACCTCAGAACACTGATAGTTTATGTAATCAAGTAATGAAGAGGCAATCATCCATAATAGAAAACATTGTTATTCATAGAAAAACTCGATCTGAATAACTGATAATCCATAACAGTAGATGAAAATTGTTTGTCAAAACAAAACCAATATCTCTTCAAAAGTTCTTGAATTAAAATAGAGTTTTTAACATAAAATCAAAGCAAATAACTCCAACAGCTCGAGAGCAATCTCCAGCATCTTCCTTGGAGTTGGTAGTCCCGTTATCCTCAAGCATTATCATCAGCTTGATTCTCTGGATAGCGTAGCCAAAACATGATTAGTACTCACAGTAACCACTACTCACAAGGAGTAGAAAACTGATACTAAACATGTAAATGATGACGTACCTTGTCCATTGGTGTTAACACCTGGACAATTTGCTTTCCAGTGTCCTATCTTGCCACAGCGGTAACACTTGCCCTTTCCTTTAACTTTCCCAGCCTTTTTCTTTGGGGCATAAACTCCATTGTTCCCACTAGCAGTTTTCTTGTTCTTGTTCCTAGCCGTTCTTTTAGGTTTTGCTCGTTTAGGAGCAGCAGACCGGCTACCGGAAGAAACCAAAACTGCTTTCTCGGGTTCCATCAGGGACTGTGCTACCATCAAGTCACTGAGTAACTCATTAAGAGTATACTCCTTCTTGTTCATCACAGCATTCAACCTGAAGTTTTCAAAGGACCTGGGAAGAGAGTTTAGTATGATATCGACTTGGGTTTCCGCATCAATACCACCACCATGCAACATTAGTTCATCCATGAGGTGAGTCATGGCAACCACGTGCTCTCTCATTGAACTGCCTTCCGACATTTTCTTACTCACAATCTCCTTCATGAGATTGAATCTGACAGTTCTGTCCGTCTCCCCATAAGTCGCTGTTAGATTATCCATAATCTCACAGGCCTTATCATAATGTTGATGCTGCAACTACAGTACCTTACTCATAGTGGTCATCATGTAGCATTTCACTACATTATTAGACTTGACCCACTTATCGTAAGACTGCTGCCGCTCGGGAGTAGCATCAGCAGCTGGGACTGACGGACAAGGATCAGTAAGGACAAACTTGTATTCTTCCGCAACAAGGATATAATCCAAATTACGTTTCCATTCAAGGAAATTCGGACCATTGAGAGGATTTTGAGCGAGGATATTAATGACATTATTCATAGACATATCTGAAAACAAATAAGCGAATTAAAGTAAGCACATACTACGAACAATTGAAACAAATATGCATTGAACCTTTAGATAAAACAATGCAATTTGCTTCCTCCAATTGCCCAAGCTAATTCATCGCAAGCTACCCGAGTAGACCGTTTACGATGAACGCTCAACCAGATCAAATGATCCTTTAATTTCTTAACATGCCAGGTATCTTAAGCAAAAGAAATTAATATTGGAGATCTAAAGACCATGTTCACCTATCCGGAGCAGGGACATCATTCATGAGTTATACTCCAGGCAACTTCTAAGCCAAATAAACCACAATCCTAACTCCGGATTATAAAAGGCGATTTGGCATACGTACTCGACCCATACCGCATGCCCTTTACATCCTTTGTCATCCCACTTAGATTAATCTTAGAGACCAGTGAAAGTTGTCTCAATGCAAGCTACCCGAGTAGACCGTTTGCTTAGAGGCTCCCACTTCTCATCTTAAAATAAGTGTTTTATTTGGAAACCTATCGCATTGGAACTGGTGAGGGACCCCTAACGTAAGCTACCTGAGTAGACTGTTTACGCTTCGAGATACCCCACTTCCAATGAGAAGTCGTATTTGTGGAGGTCTAATGATCTTGGTTAGAAAAGAACCAAAATCCAGCTTAGTATTTTTAATTCTAAAGGTTTCATGCACACACATTATTTTATGTTCCCATAAATTATGTCACACCCAAAATTCCATCATAAATTAATATGATCCCGGAATTTATAGACATAATTTAAAACATAAAATAAATCACATAAGACATGCTCAAAAATTAATTGCAACATGCTTATAACAGTAAATAATTAAAGCAAATAATCATGCTTCCTATTATTTACTAGTGGCACATAATAAATCACATCAATACGAGAAATAATTAAATAAACAAATAAAATTTCTCGTGGCCCCTCAGATGCGATTACAACTGAAAAATAATTAAATCTAATCTATTACAAGATTTATTTTTCAGTGCAGATCTTCAAACTGGGCCTCCGTTTGACTTGAAATCTGAATCGGGCTGAAAAAACAGTAGTTGGGCCGCAAATTAGGGTTTCTGGCCCAACATGAGCAACCAAACCCTAGGTTTGGAAACCCTAGCCGCCGCCTGCGGCCGGCCACCCAGCCCAGCCACCGTTCAACCACGTCGCAGCCCGCCGGCGAGTCAGAGAGGTCGCAGAACAGTGGCAAGACGCAGCAGAACTGCGCTGCCTCACCATCGCCGCGCGCAGTTGCGCGCGGCCCTGCCCTCACCCGCAACCACCGCCAGTGTCCTACACGCCTGCACGCGGCCACCTGATTTGGGAAGTTCGCCAGACGACACGCGCGCAGCAGCCTGAGGCTTGGAGCGCGGCCCAGCCGCAGGGAAGAACCCTGGCGCCGCCACCCACCGTGACCGCTGCCGTCGCTCGCCGTCATCGCCACTGTGGTCGCCTTCGTCGGCGGCGCAGCCGCTGGCGAGATCTGGGGAAGAAGGGTTGAAACCTAAGCAATGGTTCTTCCAATGTCTGTTTTTCGTTCTCTCTTCTCGCTCTTCTTCCAGATCTCAATTTTACAGATTTGAATAAAATAAAATACAAAAATTACAGATCTACAATCTATTATAATTTTTGCCTATCAAATCTAACCACGGATTTTCTCGTGGTGAAAAACAGATCCAAAAACGAGAAGGCCACGAGAACAAAACATCTACGACAATTTAAATTGATCCATGAACATACATATTCATTTAATTTCAATTTATCCAAGATAGAGCTTAAGAACTTTAACCTGGCTCTGATACCAATTGTAAGGTTTGAGTCTAAGATGGACAACACGAGTTGCCATTAATTAATTTCTTGCCAAGGATCGTTCTTAGGATACCAGGAATAAATTTTAATTAAATAAACCATGCGATCCTGCATGCTCTTATAAAATTAATTGCAGAGGATGGATTTAGAGAATACCTGATTTCACCGTTTGATCTACAGATCTAGATCGAAGCCAATAACGATGAAATAGATCTGGATCTGAATCTAAAAGCCAGTGATGAACATTTGTTCCTACAGATCTGATCTTCTGATATGTTCCCTTGCTCCTTGGAAATCTGGTGAGGATTATCTACCAAGTTGGATCTGAGATCTGGAGAAATCGATCAAGTTCCTCCCTCAGATTGCTGCCGCCAATTCTCTCTCAATTTCACTCAATATACTGAATCATTAATGATCTGATAGAGAGAAGGCATATTTATAGTGTTAGAGTTTTGAGAAACCCTAACCCTAATGGGCTTGAGCAGTTCATGGGCCAGACCAGGGACCAGATGCAAATAATAAAGTGGGCCCTCATTATTAATTAATACTTCCTTGTTCAACCTAGAACATAATTAATTAATAAAACATTGTTTTAAACTTCACCACGGTAACAATGCTGACTCGCCCGTTTATTACCACGTTATTAGGAACGGGTTGCACCAAACTAACATGATCCACACATTTAAGGTTTTAGACATTCATTAATTAATTTGGCTTATGACAATCAGCCACAATTAATTAATCTCTTATTTCCTGAGTAATACCACTCACTCATTTTCACTTATGCCTGAATTAAATAATTCAACCTGCAGGGTTTAGCATAATGAACCTTGTGAGCTCCTCAGGGAATGTCACCATCCTGAAACGGATATGCTTACCTAAACATCCAGACTAAGCAGGCCACACACAAATTGCCAACACCCAAAATACGGGTATAAGAGTACATGTAAGACTCGCCAACATGGTAAATCAAAGTGGGGTCAATCTGTGTGTGCGCCTTATCCTTCAGTTAGGTTTAAGATCATAGGAAGTATGTTAGGGATCTGGCTCATTCATTTGTCAATGAGAATGGCACATCCCACTGTTGATCCCATCAATACATAACCATGTACCGACAAATCAAGTAGCTAGGATAAGCCCACTTATGAATCGATGTGTCGCAGCTTAGACCGACAGCCTATCCAGGGACAGTCTCAGCTGTGATACAGTTAATATCTCGCTAGGTTAAACGACTCATATGATCATATGTGATCTCCTACACACCATAAGGTCATCCCTATAGACGAGATAATAGGATATTATGGTTCGTTGTATGTTTGTTTCATCAGACAGTGAGCTATGTTGCAGCAACATATATGAAGACCAGTGCACAAAACACTTAATCATATATGCTTTCAGTATACAATCCCAACAAAGCTACACTCGTAGACGTTTACGATGTCACCCTCAACCAGAACTGCGAGTTTTAAGCCCCAATTCTTTAATTTCACTACCATGTCAGGAACCTTTTGACACTAGAAATTAATAATTAGTGAAAATCTTAGACCAAGTCATCTCTCAAGGACAAGGAAGCAGCAACTGCATTTTATCCTAAGATGCTTCTAAGCAATTAACCACAAATTTAACTCTGGCCAAAAGAGACAGTTTAGCATGGCACGTAACCATACCGCACAGCCCTTAAAGCTTTTGTTATCTATAATTTAAATCAATCCTAGAATACTTATGAAAGAGATCTACGCAAGCTACACTCGTAGACGTTTATGCAAAACCCTCCCACTATTCACATGATTTAAATTGTTTGTCTAGATATCCCAACAATTGTACCCATGCACCTCCAAGAACTAGAAAGCTACACTCGTAGACGTTTACTAGATCGAGAGATACACTTACAGCCTAGGACCGCTTTGTGGAGGTCTATTGATTTTATTTAAAAAACCTGCTTAGTATTTTTCTTTCAAAAAGGTCTCTTATATGCGCTCATATAATTTCTTTGTCATTATATTTTCCAAATTTTTGCATGTAATTAAACAAGCCCAAAAATTCCCAAAATATAATCCAACAAGAAATTAATCACATAAGCATGCTTGGAAAACTGTAAATAATAAAAGCAGTAAATCATGCTTTTCCTATTATCTACACATGCTTAATTGCGCACATAATAAATCACATAGCATACGAGGACAATTAAGGCAAACAAAAATTCCTCGTGCCCCACAAAATAGGAAAATAAAATCCTATCTATTACAATTTGAATTTTGAATTTATTTGGATAAGTCCAAATCTTTCCAAATCTTCCAAGGCCTCCAAATCTTCATCGACCAAATCTTTTGGGATTTAGGGTTTTGTGATTTGATGATTGGCCCCAAACCCTAATGCAAACCTAGGGTTTACACAGGATTGCACCATCCACCAAAACACGAACCACCGCCATGGGACAGCAGCCGCCGACGACAGCACCGCCGCCGACGACAGCCCCGCCGCCGCTGCGCCCGCGCGCGCCGCCTGCCCTTGTGCGCCCTCGCCGCTGGCCCGCTGCCGCCCTCCGTCCTCCTGAGGCCGCACGCACGCGCGGCCCTCTGCTGCCGCCTAGTCCGTCGGCTCCGTCTTTGTTCTTCATCCCGACCCGTCCAAATTACAGATTTGAAATAAAAAATTACAAAAACTAATCTATTACAATTTTTCTATCAAATCTAATCTAATCACGGATTTTCTCGTGATTTTACAAAACAGGTTCAACCCTACACGGATAAACCACTGCGGGCTGAATCAAATGGGTTGCCACGAGGAACAAAAACCATCCACGACAGAAATAAAATTCATACATGCATAAATGAATTTATTATGAACAAAAGAGCCATAGATCAGAATTCTTGCTCTGATACCAATTGTATGGATTTATCGTGAACCAAATCAAAAAATCCAAATGAACCGGACCGATTTATGATTATTGCTTATTAAAACAATTCACAAACCCTAGCATGCTCCTATGAATTTAATGCGTGGATAAGAAGGAATTACCTCAACTCCGTAGATTATGTACCGATCTTTCGCATTTGAATTCCAGAACTTGAATAAACCACGCGATATTAATTAAATCAGTGGAAAAAGAAATTACATAGATTTTAACTTCAAGATTTAATTAAACAAAAGAGGAAGAAAGAAAAATATGTTCTCCAGATTAGATCTTCAGGGCTGTGTCCCAATGCTGTTCAGATTTGCTACTGGCGAGGATTCCACAGACCTGTAGTTGTAGGCCAGAGTCGAAAAATCCTTCTCCTCCCTCTACAAGGTGCGCCACCCAGCTCTCTCTCTCCCTAGGGTTTTGACTGATTTGAATTATGATCAAGGTGGCTAAGATTTCACAGAGAGAGGGGTTTATTTATAGACCTAGGGTTTTATCCCTAATGGGCTACTGGGCTCCATTCAACATATTTAATTGGGCCAGTCCTGGGACCTAATGCAAATAATAAAGTGGGTCTATAAATTAATTAATTCTCATGTCCACAACCCAGGACACAATTAATTAATTAATATTAATTCTTTTTCACCACAGAATTAATACTGACCTACCCTTTATTACCATGTTATGAGAACGGGCTACATTAATTGAGAATCCTCATATTTAAGGTTACCGGGCATTCATTAATTAATTGGAGCTTCTCACAAGCTCTATCTACAATTAATTAATATCTTATTATTCCTGAGTAGTACCACTCAATCCTTATCACTCGTGCCTGAACTTAATCAGCCTGCAAGACTTTGGCACGATGAATGTCATTGAGCTCCATAGGGAATGTCCCCATCCTATTACTCGGATATGGTTACCTAAACCCAGTCTCAGGCAGTACTACACGAGCTACTGTTACCCAAGATGCGGATATACGGGCACGTTACTTAGGCTCTCCACCATGGCAAGTCAAAGCAACAGTCAATCCGTGCAAACCCCTGAACCTTCGTTACGGTTTGGACTCAATCAAAAACGAGATCTTGTATTCGCTGATGTCAGACAGTCGAATGCATCTCACTGCGGTCCATCAATACGCCACCCTTGTGTACCAGCATGTCAAGTAACAAAGACAGACAACTTATTCCCACAATGTCGCAGCCATCCGGACAGACGTATCCTCATACGCTGTCTCGGTTGTGATCAGGTTTATGTCTCACTAGGTCAAGTGATCATACTGTCTTCTGCGATCTACTACACGTCGTATGATTGATAAGCTCATTATTTCACTCACTTATCTATATTATTTTCCTACT
>JAPKLW010004330.1:0-26165 GCA_026898455.1 Plectranthus barbatus
AATTATTTAGCGTAAATAGTATGGCACGGAATATACGGGGTGTTACACATCCACAGCTCCTTGTACTTCAATTTCTTGGGTAATTAATGCCAACAAGGCAGTAACTGTTCTTTTGGACCAATTCAAGTCCAGAAAATGCTTGAACGGCCCCTCACGAAATAAGTCAAGAGTTTCAGGGCCAAAAGCACTCAATCGGATTCGGATATCCTCCAAAATATCCCGGGTGTATACAGTAAGGGGTTGGGAATGCCCTCGCAATCCCGGTCTGATCCATCTCCAAATCTATCACAAACCAATTTTAATAATAAGAACAATAAATTAATTAAATATAATTAATTAATTAAATAATAAATTAATCAATTAAAAAATTAAAACGAAGTCTCGACTACGCGGATTTTACCAATGAAAAAAATTAAATTATTTTATTTTTAAACAATTCGAACACTCGGATTTTGAAAACAGAAAATCCGAACACACGAATTTTTAAAAAATAATAATTTATTATTTAAAACAATTCGGACACTCGAATTTCGAAAACAGAAATCCAAACACCCGAATTTTCAAAAAAAATAATTAACTATTTAAAACAAATCGAACACTCGAGTTTTGAAAACTGATAATCTGAATCCTCGAATTTTCACAAAAATGATAATTTTTTACTAATTTTTTAAAAAACAAAATAAAACGCATATTTACAAAAAATAATTAACCTATTTTTAAAAAAAATTCAAACGACCCTAAGATAAAAAAAACCCCTAATTCCTATTTCACACCAAATAAAATACCCTATTAATAATAATAAAAAATCAATAATTTAAACATAAATATAACGAATAAACAAAAAGCAGCATAAACAAACACAAAAAAAAAGAGCATAAACAAACATATTCAGGAATTGCAAAACATATTTCCAACCAAAACAAACACAAAAATAAGAAGCAGCATAAATACTTAAAATTGAAAAAAATTGTTAAAAATTGCTCCTGAATGTTTTCGCCGGACATGATTTATGTGGTGCTGTCGTAAAATTCGGATGCAGCTACAATCGAATCCGAAAATTCGTGTTCTCGCGCAGGGGGAACAATGGCGGACGAGAGAGAGAGAGAGGGATGCAAAGTGGGATAGTGGGGGCACGTGGGCAATAATAAATGCTTATTATTTACTAAACCGCCATTTTCATGATTTTTTTTTTTTGGGAGTACACCCTTATTTTGAATTGTTATTATTTTCGAAAAATTTAAAGTTTTATGTTTTATTTGCAATTATTTGCGATATATGTTATAATTGCATAAGTTAAGTAATGTTTTGTTAATATTTGCAAATAAACCTATTAACATAAGTTATTTTTTTTTACGAACAATATTATAATAATTTATTATTTCTTAACCCTATATTTTTATTTGAAGCTATAATTTTAAGATTTTTGTCATATTAAATTGACTAGAGAGAAATTAAATTGACCAGTCATATTAAATTCACTAAAGAGAATAATGTGTAAGTGTCATATATTTATTTTTACAGTCTTTCCAGCTACAATTTTCATTTTTGTGTCAGATTAAATTGACTAGACATATTAAATTGAGTAGAGAAAAAATGTGTAAGTGTTGGAAAATTGACTAGTCAGATTAAATTCACTAAGAGAAAAATGTGTTTTTAAACATATATAGAGTTTGGCTCTCAGTCAATACTGGTAGATGTGTATTGTCACTCAATTATGGATTCATTTACTTTGAGATTTTTTTGGGAGAGCACTAATCCAAACAAGCCAGATTATGTGTGGGGTGATGTTCCCCACCACCTAGATTACTTTCAACTCATTCAAAAAATCTTTGAAACTACGGGTTGGAATCACTGGGAGTGGACCTTGAATCTGAAAATGTTCGTTCTCCAAGGAAATGAGTCAATATTCTTGGACCTTCATGAGGGGAACATCCAAATCCTTCATGAATACAAGGTTTTAAAGCCGAAAATTTTATTGGGCGTACACCCGTGCCCGTGGATCACGGAGGTAGTAGCAACCCTGTACAACAAGCACATGAAGATGATGATGAAGATGACGATACATGGTGTCCGAACAACAGCGATGATTTTAAAGACGACGAGGAATCATATGTGCCGGAGATAGATATTGATTCTGACGAGGGAGAAATTACTTTTTCCACGGGGGAGAGAAATGTCTACGACGATATTGGCAATCCGGATCCTTACACAACCGATTATATTGACGACATGCCAGTATTTTGGAACAATGATGTTCAACAAATAAAGGCTAGTGCATATTTCAAAACTAAGGAGCAATTGATTTATGCAGTTACTGCATGGTCTTAATCAAAGGGTGTTCAATACACCAACAAGAGGAGCTCCCAAACCACGTGGGAGGTGAAATGCAAAGAGAAGGATGCAAATGGTCCTCCATGCCAGTGGAAAGCTAGGGCAGTTTATGACAAACCTTCAGGGGGGTGGAAATTGAACACGTGGACGGAGGACCACAACTGCTCCGGAAACAATTTGGCTGTCAATATTACGGCGAATCTCATAGCCAAACTCATTCTTCCCACCTTCAAGTTGATTTGGAGTACAAGATGGCCAACATCATTGTCAATGTCCGTGAAAAGTGGAACATGGACGTTGGGTACAAGAAAGCATGGCATGGCCGTCGAAAAGCGTTGGAGGCTCTCTACGGTGAATGGGAAACCAACATCCGCGAGCTGCCGAGGTTCATGGCGATCCTATGCCAACACAATCCGGATACGGTTGTGGTATGGAAGATCCTTAAGAATGAGAAGCACATGGCGCAAAGGACGTTCCGGTATATGTTTTGGGCATTCGGTGCCTGCATCGCTGCGTATCAGCACACACATCCAGTGGTGATGGTGGACGGAACGCACCTGTGTGGGTCGTATAAAGGGAAGTTGCTGCTAGCTGTGACTGATAACTGCAGTATAGCGGTTAAGCAAATAATAATTTTACACCCAAGGGTGGTCGATCCCACAGGGAATGTGCAACGAGAAATCCAAAGTACTAGCTATGATTCTTAGAACATAGATGTTTGAGGAAATTGGAAAAGGGTTTTGTTTTGGAAATTAAAGATAACAATGCAGAAAAATAAAGGGTTTTAAAACAATTAAAGAAAAGCACAGATCCTAGGGCAGATAGTCTAATCATCAACATGCAATATCAATCAACTCAGCAATGGGGAAAACATAGATTTTGATGGATTATATTCCTTGGTCAGGCAATTAAACCCTAGATTATTAATTAGTGACTATCTCCTCTCGGTCTCAAGAACACCAAATTAATCAATCTCAATAATTATCTAATTAATTCCTATGCAAGTTTCTTCCTTTTGAGACAGAAAACAAACACAATTAATTCTCTCTTCCTGTTAATAATTTTCATCTCTCGATCCATCAATTATTAACTATAAACCTAGATCTCAATTCACCTCTCGGTCCTTCTTTTAATCTAGATTATTAAATTAAATCAGAGAATTAAACCATGCTATATGAGTTGATATCAATTAAACATGCATCAGAAAAGAAATCATAACCCTGGAACCTGTTTAGGGTTCTAGCCACAAATCATGACTAGAAAGTAAATAAACATATTATTAATGAACTTACAAATGAAGAGGAACCTTCAATGTCTTGAAAAACTCCAAAGCTCAATGTAAATTCTAGGTAAAAACCAACTTAAAAGATAGATGAGAAGTCCCCAATTTCGTGCCTAAGAATTCTTATTTATAGAGGGGGAAAAAGACCTAATTTGAGTATTCTGTCAAAATAGCAAAAACTGCCAAAACAGGCCCAAAATAGCTTTTTCGGGCTTCTGTGTCGCTCGACAGAGGGAATTTCGATCGACAGGAATCTTGTCGGTCGACAGGAATCCTGTCTCTCGACACGGATGCATCTGTCTGCGCAGTCTCACGGTTTTGGCCATAACTTCCTCTCCCGAACTCCGATTGACCCGATTTCAGTTGCGTTGGAAAGCTAATTCAAAGATCTTTCCATCCATGTGCTCCATTAGCTCAGATTCCATCTGTGGAAGAAGTCGTGACTGTTCCTTTGAACATTATCTGCTTTCGGTACGGGTTTTTAATGAATTTGGCCTAAAACCTGCAAAATTCACCCATCAAAGGCATAACACCCTCTAAAGTAGACTCATGCACAGAAATAAGTAAAAACATAACATAAAACACTTGAAACAATGGAGAAAAATATAGATAAGTGAGTATAAATATGAGCTTATCAGTGACCAAGATAGCCAACAATCACATAATTCCACTGGCTTACACCCTGATCGATGAAGAGTCCACCCACAGCTGGAGATAGTTTCTTAAGCACCTGCTCCTCAACATTCTAAAATCTAGACCGACGTGTATCATATCAGACCGGCATGCCGGGCTCCTTGCTGTATTTCAGTCATACTTTGAGCGTTTTCCTGGATCTGGATGCATCGATATTGTCTTCGCCATCTTCGCACCAATTTATTGGATAAGTTCAAGATGAGTGGCCTCAAGCAAGTTTGCACCAGGATCGGACAAGCATTTGATGGGAAGGAGTACAATAAAGCTTGGTCTAATTTGTGGGATATGAACCGTGTTGCATATGATTGGTAGTAGCGTCATCCAGCTGATAAATGGACGCTCTACGAGGACAGAGGGCATCGTTGGGGCAACACGACAACTAATATCACTGAGAGTTACAACAATGCTCTCAAAGGTTGCCGCTTCTTGCCTATCCGAGCCATCGTAGAAGCCACTCTAGAGAAGTCAACAAAGATCTTTGAGCGTGCCCGGAATGAGCTCATCACTTGCAATACTGCACTTCCCCCTTACCAACATGACCGGTTCATGAAGAGTCGATTGAAGGCTAACGAGCATGTTGTAAGATTGTACAATCCTGCTAACCAGGTTTACAAAGTGGTCAACACCTATACCACAGGACAAGGTGAGCGAAGACAATCTTTTTCTGTCCACTATCCACGACAGTCTTGTTCTTGCGGGGAGTGGCAGGCAATGCGGTTCCCTTGCTCTCACGCAATTGTCGTTTCTCAATTAATGGGGGATAATCCACTTAATTTGGTGCATGACTACTATACCATGCAAGCATGGTGTGCACAGTTCAGTGGGGGCTTTTATCCGATTCCTGGAAACTCACACACTGTGAATCTTGGATGGCGTCTCAAGCCGAATCCAATCTATCTTGCACATGCAAAGGGCCGACGTAAAATGCAGTGCTACCGAATGAACATGGATTATCAAAGTCAGACGAGTGGGGGTGGAAGAAAATGCACTAGATGTGGAAATCCTGGTCATATTGCAAGAAAATGTCCTTATTCTCATCCTCCATCAGATATACTGCCAATTCATCGTATTTACAATTTCGATGGTACGCGCGATGAAGAATACAATGTTGATGAACACTTTGGTGGTGATGCTGACGAAGACTATGGTGGTGACGAGTAGAACATTGTCTATGTATTTTTATTTTATTATCTTTAATTTAGTTTCATGTATTTTAATTTGATTAAAGTAGAACAATTATTATTATTATGAAACATTGGGTTCGCGATGAAGAAGAAAAAAAAAAGTAAAAAGGTAAAAAAAAATTAATATTTCAACATAAATAATAAAAATATAATAATATAAAAGAACGTGGTTCGAATGTGTCAAATTCGAACCCATTAAATATTTAAAATTCCTACTGGGTTCGAATCTGACACATTCGAAATGGCTAGTTTTGTCCACATATTAGGATTTTTTTTTTTAGGTTTATCCACATGGTTAGGGTTACGGACATTTTGGTAATTTTTTCCCAAATCGGCCACCCAAATTTAAATTTCCTTCATATTTTTTTTTAATCTAAATATGGCTTTTAAATATCTTCAATGAAAGATGGCTTTTTATTTATATATTAGCGAAAAATAGAGTTGTAATTATTTAAAGGTTTGAATTTAATTTTAAAATTTATATAAGTGTATTTTAGTATGCAGTGGGTATTAAATATTTTTTTTTTTTTTTGAGAAACGGGTATTATATACTCTTGATTCCAACTGAAAGCTTTTGTCTATAATATTTTTGTAATTAAAGAGACAAGTGTATCTATTTGTTAATTGCTATTTTAATATAAGAATGGGAAGAGGGTAATAAATTTTGTTCGAAGATATTTATACACAAAATTGAGAATTCTTATACAGAAGATCTCCACCATTGAAATACATCCGGAATAAACTCACTTTGTTAACAGTTAACTTTTTGTGATTGCATCACAAAATCTTTAAATTATATAAAAGAACATAATAAAATAATTGTTGGGGCATAAACTAAATCGGCTCACTTAAAGGCCCAGTGCATGGCCCAACTAATACTTTGTGCAGCCCAACTGAAAGATCGGCCCGTGAGAAAGCAACAGAACAGTTCGACCACAAACAATTCGAGTGAAGGCAATCCAATAAATATAAAGAGCAGTCTGAGAAGCATGTAGAACAGTCCGATAGCCAGAGGGCAGCTCGATAGGCGCAAATAGAACCACCCAACGATCGCCTAACGGTCAAAAGGGACTGGTGAGCAGATTATGATCAACTCGCGGCATTTTCTGGATGGACCAACCGTATCCGGCTCATCGGCTCCGATATTTCCGGACCTCGCCACCCAACTCCCTGGCGAGATTCGCGGAAACTTTAGAGGGAACCCTAGATCACTACCCCTTATAAATACCCCATGTACACCGATTTACGGCATCTAACTTTTCACTTAGCACCCAGTTCGAACTAGTAACAACACATAGTTGTATACTTGAACTTATCACGATGATCAGCTGAATAAACCCGAAGGGTTTTTTTTATTTTGCGTTACTTGTTATTATCCGGCACAGTCAGTATCATACGGTTTCATCCACAGCTTTATTATTTTTTATTGTCATTATTTCCTGTGAATCCGTATACAATTCCCAGAGCTCCGTATCCGACATATTCGAACCTCAACAATAATAAAAAGTGATCATTAGTAAATCTAAAACTATTAAATATTTTAATTAAGATACAATATGAATTTCATAAGTTAATCGTCTTAAAAGTCTAAACACAAATAATTCAGAAGAGTAACAGAAGTAATCTAACTAAGTAATATCAAACAATTATTATAACATCTAGCCACATAATTATATTTTATTTTGCTGCAAATAATGCTCACCATATTTTGTCGATTAAAGTAGAACATTATCTCCAAATTAATAATATGAAGATCAAGAGTCATTGTCAATCAACTTCTTCTGATTACATGAAATTAATCATCATCATCTTACAACAAATACAGGGAAATTGTAAATGGTAAGCCATGGAAGCAACACAAGAAACACATCTAAGTATGTGGTGCGAGAAGAGCTTGCTCGTGCCACGCCCCGTTTAAGTTGGACTGCCACAGCCTCACTGCACCATCACTCCCCGTCGTAGCCAGGGTCATTCCACTCATATCCCATTCCATCTCCCATACCTATCATCAACCAAATATATTACCCTTCCATACATAAACTTAATTGTTGCTTTATTAAGAATTCATAACAGATAATCAGACACAAAACTGTAATGCACAGTTTGGTTTCAATTTTCAGACTAGTTTTATGGAACCAAATGAAAAGTGCTTGCAATCAGAGCTGCATGTATATTTCGACATACTTTTAGCTATAGTGGGGGGGATAAAAACTTCCCTGTTGCTTCAAATTTCTAATAGTTCATCCATACTGAGTACTGTAAACAAAGGGGTTGGGGGGTTCATTACCTCGTTTTCATGGACCGAGAGCAAAGCAGCTCTATGCACTGAAAGCCTCCTGTCATGGTCAGGATTTGACCCAAGCTGCCAGATTGATAGTCCCTTTTGAGTCGCAACAGCTATTAGTTCATAAGGCCTGACCAAATATAAAGTCATCATCTTATCAGCATTCCCTCATTTCCTAATATTTAGCTTTTCCATGTAAATGCAACATATTGAAAATTCTCTGTGCGCTCTCCAGGGAACACTATTTAAGATGTCAGATCTGTGTGAATCCGATTGTGTTCAGTCTTTCTAAATTTGTTTTTGGCCTTGTTTTTTTATTGATATTGAAATATATTAATTGAAAACTGTGTTAGTTGTATTCGTCAACTCAAACATGATATTTATACAAAGATGAATGATCTATTATATACAGTAAATTAAAGATGACTCATCTAAGAAGTAAATAAATTAATTAAACAATATATAGTCACTACTCTATTTGATATATTCTATACCATAAGTTTTCTAACATTAAGTATTTTTTGTTTCATGCATTTTTTATTTATCTACTATTATATTTCTTGGCATTCAGATCAACTTTAGTAGTTTAAATATGAGTTAATTGTTTGAGTGTGTGTATGATTTGGGGTTCCTACTTAATCAATTCATTGGGGGTTTGGTTTCTTGAATCAAGATTCTTTTAGTGTTATCTGCTCTTGTGGGTATATACTAATTCTTGAATATTCTACATGCATGCTAGTTTTTAGTTGACATGTTGTAACGGTAAGTAATAGAAATGGCAAATTTCAGAAAATATAATTAAAAAACAAGATGGATAGTGGAATACCCAGCCCAGCATTTCATCCAACACCAGACAGGATTCTTGACATTGTGAATTTTATTTCTTGGGGTTGTTGATTGAGATTGTAAGATGAGTTCTGAAGTCTTGGGTTGTTTGATTTTCTCACAATAAAACCTTGATTTGTTGAATTAAATTTGGTATGAATAAATGATATATATATATATATATATATATATATATATATGTGTGTGTGTGTGTGTGTGTGTGGTAGAAATAGAGCAGTAGAGTCCATCCATTGTAGGAGGTCCGATATGAAGTTGTGGACTACCCTCTTACCATTGATAATGATGAGCACACGTGGTTCTATATCAACCAGATGAAATTTGGAAATATACTGTGTTTGGGATATATTGTACTTGATTGGCAGCTGATTCAGGCATTGATTGAGAGGTGGCGTCCAGAGACCCCACACCTTTCACTTTAGTTTTGGCGAGACCACCATAACCCTTCAAGATGTAGAATGTTTATTAGGGTTGGAGACTGATGGATATGCAGTATCAGGGTTGGATGATGCTCCAGTTGATGGATGGGAAGCATACATTCATGAGCATTTAGGCATCAATGTTGAAGTGAAAACAAACCGATTGTTATTAAAAAATGTTGCAACCCGGATTAAAGAGAATGTGCCTACTGAATTTAGGGAGAACTGGCATCTACAGCGAGCCCGTGCTGTGATAGTATACTTGATGGGCGGTTTTTTGTTCCCTGATGCTAATCAGAACAGTATCTACTGTCATATTATTCGAGCACTTGTTGAAGATACTACATATGAACTTAGTTGGGGCAGTGCTACATTGACCTTTCTTTATAGGAATTTATGCAAGGCATCATTCATTGATGCACCTACGAGCGTTGGAGGATGTCTTGTACTTCTCCAGGTAATATGCACTATTAATTAATATTTTTCGTACATCATTTTTAATTTATTCTAATTCATGTTTTACTCTATTCAGATTTGGGCATGGCAGAGAATTATTTATGTGCGGCCATTTGTTATGTCTCGTAGCATCCCACCTGGAGCTCCACATGGGGCAAGGTAAATATTCACTTTTTAAAGTTGGCTAGTTATAATTTTTAAAATTATTTGTACTCGTGTGAATGAATTTGAAAAATACAGATGGGCAGGTCCAAAAAAGCATACCCAAGTTGCTAATCATAATATACAAGCCTACCGTGATCAGTTGGGCATGCTGACTGAGGATGAGGTAAATTAAATTAATTTTGTATTCATTAATTTTTTATTTAAATATTTTAATTTTGTTTTTAAAATGCAGTTTATACTTTCTCCATACGATGACATGACTGCCTATATCCACTCGTCTAATCGTCCATGGACCTCGACCACGTGTTTGATTTTTTTGAAGTGGTCGAGGGTGCAGATACAAGTGTGCAATGCCTCACAAGCCTCTTTTGCAATCTAAGTTTCACTTATTCACATAAATCATGTAATCCAAACAAATTCTTATTGGTAAACTATCGAGGAGAAACCTCACCGGGCAGTGTTTGCACTCATCGCTCAATCAAGCAAAAGGATTTTGAAATTCACACAATCAAAGTTTTAGTTTATTTCACCATAGGTTTGACAAATTTCTCATCTCTCCACTGCTTGTTAGTGTGGCTTTTCAGGGAATCAGAAAGGTCTTTATTTGGTTGTAATGTGGCTCACCTAATAGGTAGGATATTTTTGGCTAAGTGACTCAAAATATTTCAATCAAACCCAAAGACTTAAGCATATCATAACCACATCATTTTTCTATTTTATGCACATTCTTGATCTTTCTCTTTTCTCCCCTTTTTTTTTCTTTCTCTCGGGTTCCTAAGAACTTGCTCTAAGTTATTTATGAACAACATAAACGAGTTTCCCTCATTTTCTTTCTTTTTCACCAATGTTCATTTTTCTAACTGTACCCATGGAAACCCCTAAAGATTTTTTTCTTTTCTCTCCTTGATTTTTTTTTTTCGCACATGGCCTCACATCACATTCCCACAATTCA
This sequence comes from Plectranthus barbatus, assembly GCA_026898455.1. Lineage (NCBI taxonomy): Eukaryota > Viridiplantae > Streptophyta > Magnoliopsida > Lamiales > Lamiaceae > Plectranthus > Plectranthus barbatus. The sequence continues at coordinate 10,610 of JAPKLW010004330.1, forward strand.
CACCATCCAATAAATCACAATCATCTTATTCATCAACCCTTCTAATCAGAGAAAAAAAATCATTCAAGGCTCAAAGGGGCTACAAGTGAAGATTTAAGGTTAGTGTATGGGAAATGGGCTACGAAAGAACATGCCTAAAATCATTTTCACCCTATTACCACAATTAATGCAACCTCAAGAGAGAAATTTGTCAAATTCTAGGAAATAAGTCTAACAACTTTGTCACTCATCAAACGAAAAAAATGGCACAAATTCCTCACAAGGTAGAAATTTTCGTTACTTCTCAATAATTATCCAATTTCGAACAGTTATCATGCAAGACTTTAAGTTTCAAAGATCAACATATCAAGCAAAACAGCTCCTATCATTGGCTACTCTATCACATAGATCATCATTCTTAATCAGCAAATATCTCGATTATCAATCAACAATTCTAGTTTAAGTAAAGACAAGTAAGTAGTCACAACACCATCATAATCAAAAAAGTTCCGACTGTCCTATGTTCAAAAGCTCCTAAACAATGCTCAGACTATTCACTTAGAACAAGTACCACAAATCAAGAGTTCAAAACTTATTCAACACAGAACAAGTATCACAAATCAAGAGTTCACAAATACCAATTTTAAGTAAAAAGCCTTGCAGAGAGCAATTGTTCACACTGAAGCAAAAGAACAAGGATGGTGATGGTTCAGAAAAAACAAAAATCGAAACCAAAAACAGAAAAACAACGAAACAAAAAAAATTAAAATAAAGCAGGAAAATGAAAACAAACAAACAAACGTTTCCCTTTTCCTATCCTCATCCCCCCAAACTTGTTTCACTCGAAGGAGTGGAAAAGTTTGAAAGTTAGATAAGGAAAAAGGAAACGGTACCTCATTCCTCTTCCGGAGGATCCTCCATCTCGACATCGGGAGATGGCCACACGGGCAGTCGCCGTCGGCGGTCTTGTCGCTCTCTTTGCTGGCGTAGGTAAACAGACTCAGGCTGCGTGTTCAGGAGGAGTCACTGCATCTGAACATCGAGGTTATTCAACCTCGTGTTCACATTCTGTCGAAAGTCTGCCTGTCGTGTGTGCTCTGCTGCATGCAAATCAGCCTGCTGCTGCATAAACTGGTAGATCGTCGCCAGATCCACCCCAGAAGATGAAGACTCTCCCGAGAAGTGGGGTAGCGGCCGTCTGTCGGTCCGGTCAGGGATGTGCTCTCCTCCTTCGTCATCCTGAGGTTCCTCCTCCTCGGGCATTTCTGGGGGCGTCTGCGATGGTCGCTGGTCTGGCTGGGTCAGTGGTCGGTGTCGAAGTCTTGAGGTACCTGGGCCTCCTAGTGCTTCGACCATCAGCCTCAAGTGGGCGGGTGTGCTCATCAACCAATTATCACGGAAGTGATAATCGGTGACGTGAGTGAGGTCCCGCTGTGGAAGTGGGAATCTGTCCCCATTGGACATCCGCAATAACCAACCTGATGCCCGTGGTGAAAGCATCAACATCTTCACCAGAGTCCCAATGTCGAGCCCTCGGTTGTCGTCCTCAAGCGACTCGATTTGTGACAAATCGATCCCCACATACTCTGCAATCGGGGTGATCAATCCCCCACTCCAAATGTTGCCTTTGGTGGCCTTGATCTGATGCCGCCATTGGTCCATGACTAGCGCCGCAAAGCTAAACTGCTCCCCTGTCAGCATGTAATTGAGGGCAAAAAGTTCCCCCACTCTCACTTTCCCGTTCTCATGTCTGCCGGAGATCAACACCCCCATGCATCTCTGAAGATATCTGAAAATTGGGTTGTCGATGGAGGATGCTTTCAAGGTCCCCGAGTCAAACACCCGCAGGTCTTCTTTGGCATCAGAAGCAATCTGGGACCAGAAACGGGCAATGTCGAAGTGTGGGGGGAGAAAACCGACCCCCCCAACGTGGACTCCCCAGATTTCTTCAAGCTCGTCCCTTGGAAGCTCTTAGTACTGGTTCAAAATCTGGAAACCAATTGTGGTAGGCTCTAATTCCGGCTGAACCTCGAAGATGCGGAGTGAGGCAAAAAACTCCAGGACAAGCGACGGGTATGTCGGCCAGCGGGCTGTCATCCAAGCATTCCAATCAATCCTCTGCAAGAGAGCCTCTACATCTGCTCAGATTCCCAGCAATTACATTGTCTCCGGGCATGGGTAAAGTGTCTGCCGGATAGTGAACTCATCTCCTGAGAATTTTCTGTATCGCCTCTCATGAGCTTGTTTGGCGAATGTGGGTCGAAATACATGGTCAAACTGCAACGATAGTGGAAAAATTTATCAAAGTTCATCACAATTCTTCACAAAATTTCCAATGTAAGTGCATGAAATTGTGCAAAAATCCACAGAAACAAACCTACCCATGCAAAATTGATTCGACATTCATGCAATTCAAACTCTATCCTAGCATACTACCTTTTTGTTTGACAGAATTTATCCCAGAAATAACAAAACTAGAATAACACCCCCAAACTATCGTACGTAGAAATCAATGAAATTCAAGCAGCAAACCAATCACAAGTAAGTATATCGACAAAAACAACTAACCATATCGAATAATCACAAAGAATAGCAACGAAATCGACAAAATTGCAAAAATGAAAACAAGGGCTCCAAATTCAATTTTTATAAAAAATCATGCTCAAATCCTTCAAAACATGTGAAATAATCGAAGAGGAGAGTGTTAGGATACATACCTTGGTTGGTTTTGACAAATTTGGAGAGAAAAAATTCGAGGTGGATGTTTGGGAGAGTGAGAGCGGCGTGCGTCATGTGTTTGTGAGGAAAAAATGAGGAAAAGTGGGTTTTAAACCCGTCTCTGTTCGACTCAGTAATGTTCACGTCGATCGACGAGGCATCTTTGTCGATCGACAAAGGCGAAACATTCTCATCGATCGACGAGCATCTTCGTCGATCGACGAGGCCAAATTTCCTCGTCGATCAATGCCAAAGAGCATCGATCGACATGGTCGACAGATGACTGGACCCGAAACAACTCGAAAAGAGGGAGAAAAATAAAAAAGACGAAACTCAACTGACTCGACTTGACTGAATTGAAAAATAACTGAAATAAAAAAAAACAGGAAACTGTTGGGTTACCTCCCAACCAGTGCTTGGTTTATTGTCGCTAGCTCGACAACACCTGAGTTTTTAAGGGCGGTTCAAGTAATACTACTCCACTGCTCCGATCTGAAGAGGGGTGAAGTATGGTTTCAGGTTTTGCCCGTTCACTTTGAAATTCTTTCCATCTTGGCCAGCTAATTCAACTACACCGTTCATGAATTGGCATATCACGGTGTATGGTCCGGCCCACTTTGACTGCAGCTTTCCGGGCATGAATCGAAGATGGGATTTAAAGAGGAGAACCTTGTCACCTGAATGGAAAACGTGCGAGCGGATCTTCTTGTCGTGGAACCTCTTCACTCGATTCTTATAAATGACGTTGTTCTCATAGGCTTCGTCCCGAAAGTCTTCTAATTCGTTCAGTGCCACATTCTTCTGCAGTTGTCCTCCAATCCAGATTTAATTTCTTCACTGCCGTCCAAGCTTTGTGCTCCATCTCGACTGGAAGATGACATGACTTTCCGAAAATCAGCTGATATGGAGATGTCCCAATCGGTGTTTTGTAGGCGGTGCGGTATGCCCAAAGTGCATCATCGAGAACTACCGCCCAATCCTTTTTTTGCTTTACCGTCTTCTCCAAAGTTTGCTTGATTTCTCTGTTGGATAGTTCTGTCAGCCCGTTCCCTTGAGGGTGATATGGGGTAGTAACGCGGTGTTTTACTCCGTACCTAGCAAGAAGAGAGGAAAGCCATCTATTACAAAAATGTGATCCCCCGTCACTTACCAGGGCTCTTGGTGTTCCGAATCTTGTGATGAGCTTTTGCAGGAACTTGATGACGACTTTGTGATCGTTGGTGGCTGTCGGAATGGCTTCGACCCAACGCGATACGTAGTCCACCGCCAATAGAATGTATGTGAATCCTTGCAACGGCGGGAAGGGTCCCATGAAGTCGATTGCCCAGACATCAAATATTTCAACTTCAATCATCGGAGTCTGTGGCATCTCATCCCTCCGCGAGATGTTGCCGGTCCTTTGGCAGCGATCACAGCCCGTTATCCATCCGTGACATACTTCGTAGATGGAAGGCCAATAGAACCCGCTTGCAAGAATTTTGAAGGGAGTCCGGTTGGCTGAATGGTGGCCGCCAGTCGGAGATGAGTGGTAGGCTTCAAAGATTTTGTGCCACTCGGACTGGGGCACACAGCGGCGAATGACGTCGTCAGCACATCTGCGCCACAGTTAGGGATCCTCCCAATAGTAGAATCTGACGTCGTGCAGAAACTTCTTCTTTGCATATGGAGAGGAGTCCGGAGGAAGTACACCGCCGACCAGATAATTGGCGAAGTCTGTGTACCACGGGGTTTTGGATTCATACATCTCTTTCATGTCCCTCAAGGCATAGACCTGTTCGTCGGGGAATGTCTCTCGGATTGTTGATTGCTGATCGTTCCCTTCGACCGGTGGTTCGAGCCTTGACAAGTGGTCGGCGATAACGTTCTCGCTTCCTTTTCTGTCCTTGATCTCCAAGTCAAACTCCTGCAACAGCAGTATCCATCGGATCAGTCTGGGCTTGGCATCTTGTTTTGCGAACAGGTACCTGATTGCTGCATGGTCGGTGTAGACAACGGTCTTTGAGCCTATCAGATAAGGCTGGAATTTGTCGAAGGCATACACGACCGCAAGCATCTCCTTTTCTGTCGTGGTGTAGTTGCATTGGGCCGGATTCATGCTCTTGCTGGCTTATTGAATCACATGGAAGAGCATTCCTTTCAGTTAGCCCAGAACTGCTCCAACAGCATAATTGCTGGCGTCGCACATCAATGTGAAGGGCTCTTCCCAATCTGGTGCGGTAAGGACTGGTGCAGTTACCAGCGCTTCTTTCAGCTTCTCAAATGCTTTCAGACATTCTTCATCAAAAACAAAGGACAAATCCTTCTCCAGCAGGTTACACAAGGGCCGGGATATCTTTGAGAAGTCTTTGATGAACCTCCTATAGAATCCTGCATGACCCAGGAAACTTCGGACGGCTTTGACATTTGTTGGTGGTGGCATCTTCTCAATAGCTGTCACTTTGGCTCGATCCACTTCCAATCCTTCGGCTGACACTCGATATCCCAACACGATTCCTTCCCAAACCATGAAATGGCATTTCTCCCAATTGAGACACAGGTTTGTCTCAGTGCATCTCTCAAGTACAGTAGCCAAATTCTGCAAACAGACATCGAATGAGCTACCAAAAACCGAGAAGTCATCCATAAATACCTCCATGATGTCCTCGATCAAGTCGTGGAAGATTGCCATCATGCATCTCTGGAAGGTGGCCGGTGCATTGCATAATCCAAAGGGCATCCGTTGGTAGGCAAACACTCCATATGGACAGGTGAATGCCGTCTTGTGTTGATCTTCAGGAGCCACGGCTATCTGATTGTACCCTGAGTAACCATCAAGAAAGCAATAAAAAGGATAACCAGATAATCTATCTAGCATTTGATCAATGAATGGAAGAGGAAAATGATTCTTGCACGTGGCGGTGTTCAAGGCTCGGTAGTCAATGCAGACTCGCCATCCCGTGATCGGTCTTTTCGCTACTTCTTCTCCATCATCATTCTTCACTATTTGCATCCCTCCTTTCTTGGCTACTACTTGTGTAGTGCTCACCCACTTGCTGTCGGAAATTGGGTAGATCATGCCATGGTCAAGGAGTTTGAGAACCTCCTTCTTTACAGCCTCTTGCATGATGGGATTCAAAAGTCGTTGTGCTTGTCTTTTTGGTTTGGCATCCTCTTCAAGGATGATCTTGTGCATGCACAGCAAAGGGCTGATACCTTTGATATCTCCCAAAGTCCATCCGATGGCGGTCTTGTATGTCCGTAGAACTCGCAGCAGTTTGTCCAACTCCCCCTGTAAAAGATAAGTAGAAACAATAACAGGGTAAGTGTTATCAGACCCCAAGAATGCGTACCTGAGATGTGGTGGGAGTGTCTTGAACTCCAGAATTGGCGGTTCAGAGCTGGAAATCGGCTTCTCCAGTTTGCCATCGATCGACGGAGCATCTTTATCGAACGACGAAGATGTTGTTGCAGCGTCGATCAACGAGGCAGTGGAATCGATCGACGAGGACTGGCTGCTGGGCAGCGGTTCTCTTTTAAGTTCTTTCTCTCGGGTTACCTCCTCGAACACATCCTGCTCCATGACCAGATCCATGATCCCCTCGGTTGCTTCGTCCAGATTTGTGGACAAGGAAAGAGAGTGTTGCAAGCAGTTTTCCAGGAAGTCCGGCTCACTTAAACAGGTGAAAGGGGAAGACATTATCGGGCTGAAATAGTTGATCATGTGGCATTCTTCTGCATAGCTTCCATCGTCGTGATTCTGTATTGCCTTGTAAATCGATAACGTGACGGACTCATTGTTCACTCGGAACGTCAGCTTGCCATCGCGGATGTCGATTAATGCCCCTCCAGTTTTCAGGAATGGTCTTCTAAGGATCAGAGGAATGTTCCGATCCTCCTCCATGTCGAGCACCACAAAGTCAGCGAGAATTATGAAGTCCTTTACCTTTACCAACACATCTTCAACGATGCCCTTCGGATAGGTGACTGATCGATCGGCCATCTGAAGAGAGATTGTTGTTGGCTTGATGCTTCCGATCTTTAACCGTCTGAAAATTGATAGCGGCATCAAGTTGGTCGAAGCCCCTGAATCACAGAGAACCTTCCCGAAGGTCTCACCTCCGATGACACAAGAGATCGTGAAGGAACCTGGGTCTTCCCTTTTGATTGGCATCTTCTTTTGGATGATGGCGTTGCACTCTTCGAACAGGTTGACCGTCTCGTGCTCCAAGAATGGTCTTTTCTGAGAAACCATGTCTTTCAGAAACTTGATGTACCCGGGCATTTCTTGAAGAGCTTCTACCAATGGAATGTTGATATGCACCTTCTTCATTGTCTCCAGAAATCGTGCATACCTTTCGTTCATCTTGGTCTTGGCAAGCCGCTGCGGATAGGGCAGAGGTGGCTTATACATTGGCAGAACAGGGGCGGTCGTCGATCGAGGAGTTTTAGCCTCGGTCGACGGATGCTTTGGTGCTTCGTCGATCAATGGAGGTGTTTTGTCGATCGACGGAGCTTCTCCTGTGACGACTTCTCCTTCTTCCTCGGCTTCTCCTTCATCTCGGATGTCTGTCTCTGCTTGCTTGGGCCCTTCATAGGTTTTGCCCCCTCTCAGAGTTATAGCATTCACCTGGTTCCTCTGATTCTGATTCTTGGGGTTGACCTGAGTGTTGCTCGGAAGTTGTCCCGGTTTGTGTTTAGTTCCAAGGGCATCAGCGATCTGGCTGACTTGATTTTCAATGATCTGCACGTGCTTTTGCACCTGATCGACCTTTGTGTTCACCCCCGAAATTTCCTGCTTCAGCTTGGCTACAGTATCGGTGGAGCCTTCCATGAATTTAGCCAAAATCTCCTCGAGATTTGGCTTCTTCTTCTCCACTATTACTCCGTCTTGTACGGCAAATCCTGGTGGTGGTTGCTCTGCAGTTTGAGGGTTTGCATAGGAGAACCCAGGGTGATTCATTGCATGATTGAAGGTGTAGGGCTGGTTATTCTGCTGATTGTGTTGCTGATATCCTCCTCGGTAGTTGTTTTGATAACCGCCCCTTTGAATGAAATTCACCTCAGCATTTTCTTCCTCGGTTGGACCCTGCACTGCTTCAACTGTTTTCTCCTGCTTAGATTAGCAAACTCTTCCCTGAGCTTTTTCAGCTCGGTTGCCAAATCGGGTTGCTCGGCAACTTTTTCCACCTCTTTTTCCACTACTTTCTCGACAGCTTTCACAGGCCGAGTTCGGCTTGAGGACCACCGTTGAGTGTTGTTGGCCATCTTTTGGAAGAACTTCATGGCCTTTTTCCAACTTTTCGTCATGACTGTGTCTCCTAGAGTGGTGTCCACCAGTTTGGCTGTCTTATCATTGAGCCCTTCATAAAACGCTTCAGCTTGTTCTCCTGGCGGAAAACCATGTCCGGGACAGGCTCTCAGCAGCTCTTTGAATCTTTCCCACGCCTCATTGAAGCTCTCGTCAGGCCTTTGAGCGAACCTGATGATTTCTTTCCGTTTTTGCCTGATAACATTCGAAGGGAAAAAGTTCCCTAGAAACTCATTCCTCAATTCGGTCCACGTGCCTATGCTTCCTTTGTCCAGTCCAGTGAACCATGATTGTGCCTTATCCCTTAGAGAGAATACGAACAGACGCATTCGAATGGCACTCTTGCTGGCTCCTCCAATTTTTACAGTGTTGCAGAGCATAATGAACTTGTCCAAATGCGCATAGGGGTCCTCAGTAGGTCTTCCTCCGAATTGATTTTGTTGCACCATCTGCACCAATCCGGTCTTCAGTTCAAAATTGTTGGCATTGATGCCAATCTTGAAGTCAGTCTCCTTGAACCGAGGTTTGTACCGGTTCTGCATGGCTTCCTCTTCTTCCTCATCGTTGGATTCCTCTGGAGGGTCCTGATTGTCTTCCTCTTCATTGTCGGGATTGTCCTCAAACAACGGGTTATGGCAAAGATCCCTTCCATTCGGATTGTTCCTTTCGAGGTCTCTTTCCAGATTGTACAGTTGGATTTGCGCCCTCATAGGTTGGACCTCTTGGAGAAGTACAGCCTGCTCCTCTGCAGTTAGCACTAGTGGTTGCGGTTGAATAACCGGTGGTGGCACGTTATCTTCCATTGTTTGATTACTCGAGCTTCCTGAGCATGCTTATTCTTTCAGATCTTTCTGCAAGTGGCTTCAATATCCGGGTAATAATAAAGCGGGTCCTTTCCTCGAGCTCTTGTACTCATGCACTACCTGTACAGCAAAGGAGGTAGTGAGGTAAAACAGAAAATAAACGAAATGAACTGAATTAAGAAAACTGAGCCTCTAAAACAACAAAGCGTCGATCGATGAGAAACGGCATCGATCGATGAAAGAAAACAAATTCGTCGATCGATGCCAAGAAGCGTCGATCGACGAGAAAAATGAAAATGTGAGAAAAATTTAGAAGGTCCGAAAATTACAGCCTAAAGCAATATTTCAATCACAGACTTAATAGTAAGATTAATTCTACTCTTTCCCTGGCAACGGCGCCAAAATTTGATCGCGTATATTTTTAACCCGCGACTTAGCAAAGCTAATAATATAGCGGCAAATGAAATTATCGATCCCACAGGGAAAAAAATAACGAAAAACCTTAAGTACTAAGTCAAACGTTCTTGAAAATACTGATTAGGAAAATCAGACAAAAAGTTTTGTTATTGTTTTGGAAATCGCAATATTTGATAATGGAAATTAAACAGGAACTTGAAAAGCTTTTGAAGTCAAATAAGAGAAGCACAGATTCCAGGGATATCTACCTGTCAAGTATGACATGTATGAATAAATTGATTAATTCCCAATTTTAATTCCTCTTCGTAGTGAAACATCAGAAAAGTATTACGAACTTCTTTGTTGGACAATTCGTAAAGTAGATTAATTAATTACCTATCTCCGCTCGGTCTTAAGATAAATTAACTAACTCCAAAGATCAACAGATTTATTCCTACAATTAATCTCCTTCAGTTACGACAAGAAATCAAATTATATTGTGAAAATCTCTTTCGATTGAAAACTATCACAGTTAAGTCTCAAGTAATCAACTAGATAATCCTAAGATGTGATCAGGAAATCAGAATTATGAATAAGCACAGATTTCACAAACTACGAAGGGAAGGGGGAAATAATTCAATTAATCATAACAAGCATACATTGATAGTTCGAAACCCTAGAATCTGAGAAGGGATTTAGTTACACATGTTCATGGTAATATTCATCATAGAAAAATACAACTTGAATTGCATAAAAGCTGAAATCCAGAAATCTTCTCGTAAAAACTTGTCTTCAAACATAAAACTCTAAAAACTCTTCAATAATAAATTCTTGTAATTGTTCTAACTCCCTTCTCTCTCTAACTCTGGTCTCCTTCTCTCAAAAAACGAATTTACAAGAATATTTATAGAGGTGAATGATGTATCTAGCAGTATCTAGGGTTAGATATGAGTTAATCTCCAAATCAGATCCAGACTAGGATTCCCGCATGCGCGTCGACCATGGCAACCTGGCATCGATCGCTGGGCCTGGAACATTCTCATCGATCGACGAGCATGGTCAGCAATCGACGAGGCCTTTGCTTCCGTCGATCTCCCTTTTCCCTTCGTCGAGTACTTTGGCTTTCTTTACCTCATCGATCGACGAGCCTCTTCGTCGATCGACGGGGTGCTGAAACTGGAATTCTAATCCTTCTCTATTTTTTGACTAAAAACCTGCATGATTTATCAAACACGACATTCCAAATACAAAATCCAATTCATGCACGAAAATGATACAAAAAACGATCTAAACACTACACAATCAGTCAAAGAACAATAAGATAAGTTGGTGAAAATCCTAACTTATCAGAGGGTCACCATCCTGAGAGGGTGAAGCGGCAGTATGGCCGCATTCAGGACATCCCAGATTCAAAGTTGCTCATTCACGATCCTGAACTCACCAGACTTCATGACTTAAAAAGGACAGGACAAGTGTCTGATTGGGAGGTGAATCACTATGAGTACGTTCTAACGGGGAACTCCGTGATCGTAAAAGAGTTTACCTTGGGAAAACCCCTATAGTGGATGGAGAACCCACAGTTACTAATGATTATCTTCCCGGATTCTCAGAGAGAACTGTGAAGTTTCTGGGTAATCCATCTCATTCCCGTGAGAAGGCTGTTGTGCCAGAGGGATTTACATCATCCGTCGAGAGGCTACGTCTCCTTGTTAGTTATTTTTTCATTTCTTTATATTTTATTGTTTAAATAGAAGTTTCGATTAATATTATTTTTTCATTATTTTGTTTTTTTTTGCCAGACGAAGTCACTTAATGATTTGAAGCTTACACTAAATAAAGGTCACCAAATGGTCTGTGATCGGCCACCTGAATATGCACCACACATGTGGAAGATGAGCATTGATCGGTGTGAAGATGTGATTAAATTGATTGAAACAGATTCTCCATTCGTGCAGCCATCACAGTCCATTATCTATAAGGATATTATGGAGGAGGACCATAATTTTCAAGATGTAGTACAGATCGGTAAGGGAGGAGGTGGCAGACGGCCAGGAGGTGGTCGAAAAAAGAGGTCGCCTCCGCCACATCAGCAGTCCCCTCCGCCACATCAGCAGTCCCCTCCGTATATTCCACAGGAGGTCCCCATGGATGATATTTTTGTCAGTTTGGAGGAGCATGATTTCACACCTGATCAGACTATGGCGGATTCTTCCCATACAGGTAAAATTTATGTAATCTTGTTATATTTGAATTGATTTACTAAAAGTGAATAATCTTGTATCTGTAGGGAATGAAGAAGATGGATCGTCAAGGTCTTCTCCAAAGGGGAGAGGATTTCATCGTAAACTCACGGGGCTATTTAAAAAAAGAGGCGACAAACAACTTTATACTGATCCCTGATTGTACATGTTTATGTTTTTGTAACAAAACAACTTTAATGAGCAATGTTTATGATTATATTTAAGTTCTATGTAATTGTTGTGATTTGTTGTTGTGAATTGTTGATCAATGGTTGTGGAGTTGTTGTGATTTGTTGTGGAGTTGTTGTGATTTGTTAAGTGAGGCAAGTTTTGTATCGACCTTGGTTGGTCCAAGTTCTGCTACGGTCATGTCGAATTTTTTTTAAATTTAAAAATGAGTTTAAAATATGAAATAAGATATGAAATTATAAGTTTGATTGTTAAAATATGAAATTATAAGTATAATTCTTAGTTTAAGTTTAAAATATGAAATTAGATATGAAATTCTAAGTTTGATTGTCAAAATATGAAATAAGATATGAAATAATAAGTTTGATTGTTAAAATATGAAATAAGATATGAAATTATAAGTATAATTCTAAGTTTAAGTTTAAATATGAAATAAGATATGAAATTATAAGTTTGATTGTTAAAATATGAAATAAGATATGAAATTATAAGTATAATTCTAAGTTTAAGTTTAAATTATGAAATAAGATATGTAATTATAAGTTTGATTTTTAAAATATGAAATAAGATATGAAATTATAAGTATAATTCTAAGTTTAAGTTTAAAACGGAATTCGAATTTAAAAAAGAAGGCATGAAATTCGAATTAAAAAACGAAATTACATTTAAAGAAAAACGACAACAAATACCAAATAAAATTCCACTGCTAATCATTGCTAATATCACGCTCTCCATGAGCATTATAGATTCGATCTATGTGAACTCGATCAGATGGTGGATGAGATCCGGGACATTTTCTCGTTATATGCTCCGAACTGTGGCATCGGGTGCAATACATTTGACCTCCACTCCTATTTAAGTAGTCCATTGACATCCGATGGCGCTGCGTTCGACGTCGGCCTCTTCCTTTACGGTGAGCAAGTCGCTCGTAATTTGGAACTAGAGTCCATCCCACATCGATCATTTCAGTGTTGTCCGGAATAGGTCGAAATCCCCCAGCAAATTGTTCACACCATTTAGATCGGGTATAGAATTCATGTACCAAATCATTGGGGTTCTCCCGTTGATAAAGACAAACTACCACGGCATGAGAGCACAGAAATGGCTTTGTTTGCCACACACCACAAGCACAACTCCTATCACGATAACGAAGCTCAAAAGTCATTGTACCTTGACCTCGACCACGAGGATATGTTGTGACGTTGTAGATCTGATTTACACGATCCGTGCGAATCACCTCATGTCTGGGGCTTCAGCTCTAACCTCCATAAATTTATCATGGTGATGTGTGGAAAGGAAGGTATCACACTTTGTGATATTATCTTGAGCAGCATCAAAGATTTTTGCTATTTTGAGAAGGGTAGAATTGACCAAAGATTTGATAGGTAAAAACCGTGTACCTTTGAGAGTATTGTTGTGACTCTCGGAGACATTGGTCATTGTACTGCCCCAACGACAACCCCCATCCTTGTAAAGGGTACACTTCTGCTCTGGTATTGCCTGAAGCCATTCACATGCACCAGGGCTCCGTGCGTACAGATGTGTTTAATATCAGGTCCCTTGAATTTCTCCATCAAGTTGGTGCGAACATGGCGAAGGCAGTATCGACGCCATCCAGCTCCACGAAATTGTGCAGTATGTGCACGCCATGCAGCAAGAAGACTGGTGTTGCGATCTGATATAATGCAAATTGGCCGATCTTCGAGAACATTGAGGCGGAGGTGCTTCAAAAACCAAGTCCAGCTATGGGTGGACTCTTCATCCACGAGGGCATATGCTAGTGGCGGTATATTGTTGTTTACAGTTTTCGTAACTGCTATTAGTAACTTGTTGTAGGAGCCACGCAGGTGTGTCTCATCCACCATGACGACCGGAAATGTGTGCTAAAAAGCTTGCACACAAGGACCAAATGCCCAAAACACATATCGAAACGTCCAACGTGACTCATTCTTATCATTTTTATCAAATTTCCACACCACCTTGGTATTTGGATTACGTTGCACGAGTAGCTCCATGTTTCGAGCAAATTGCGGATATTCTTCTCCCAATCACCATACAAGTACTCCAACGCCTTTTTATGTCCGTGCCAAGCCTTCTTGTAGGGCACATCCACGTTGAAGGCATCACGAACATTCACTCGGATATTTGCAACCTTATACCCCAAATCTTGTTCAATATGGCCCAATATCAAAAATGATATCATTTCGGCTGTGACATTTCGCCCTTGTTGCCTCGTGTTACTTCCGGAGCAGTTGTGTCTGGATACCCAGTGAGTTAGTCTCCAACCACAACCAGGCCCCAAATCGACGGCCCGAGCTCTTCATTAGCATGGAGGGCCTCGTTGAAGATTTGGATCATCCTTGGTCTCGCAGTAAACATCCCATAATTTTTTGGTGCTCTTTTTTAGCGGATATGTGACACCCTGATTAAGAGACCAAAGAGTGACGGCTCGTTTGATGTCAAACTTAGAAGAGAAATACATACCAGCTGCAATGTTATGCAAATCACCATTCCACATTACTAGCTCATCATCGAAACGATCCGTATCATTAGGGTTGGCATGTTCGATGTCTGTGTAGACATGCCTCCCTCTTAACCCTTCTGACGCAGATATGTCATCATCATCATCTTCATAGTCACTATCCGTGTCTGGCGTTGGTTCATGATCCATGCTGCCCTCGTTGTCGGAGGAATTCTGATCACCTGTTGTTTCATCTTGTGAGAGGAGAATACTTCCACTCACCACAAAATGACAGGCAATACGTATAGCCGGGCGTAAATCGCTATACTGGTATAAAATATGCATGTTGTTGTCATCATTAAGATCAACGGCACCATATTGGGGAGCATTGAGAAAAAACAAAATCAATTGCAACTCTCACTGGTTACTATCCCAACCAGTAACTTCAAATATTTTGTGAAGCAGTTGACGTTGATACAACGACCCTGAAATTTCAAGTGAAAAATCAGGATTTTGACTATCATTGCTCTCCAAAAAAAATAATACATTGAAAGGATTCATTTTGTGAGAAAGAAAATTGAATAAGAGATTGGAGAAAGAAAATGAAAAGTTGGAGTAAGAAAATTTTTGGTTTGTGAGTAAGAAAAATAAAACTTTCATGCCTTTTGTAGGCAAAATAATTATTGCATGCATTATTGCTCCGCAACATATCATCAGTAAACATTGAAAAAAGGCATTCAAAGGTTGTACTATCATGCAGGGTGATTGCAGAAAATTTGGACTTCTTAAAAACCGTCTATAACATAGACGGTTTCACTAAAAACAAAATTGGATTTTTTTTTAAACCATCTATGTTATAGACGGTTTTAATTTTTATTTTTTTAAATATTGTAACCGTCTATGTTATAGATGGTTTCACAAAAGATGAAATTTCAATTTAACAAAACCGTATATGCTATAGACGGTTTATTTTATTTTTTTCAAAACATTTAAGAAACTGTCTATAACATAGACGGTTTCACCAAAGACAAAATTGGATTTTTTTTTAAACTGTCTATGTTATAGACGGTTTTAATTTTTTATTTTAATATTGTAACCGTCTATATAGACGGTTTCACAAAAGATGAAATTTCAATTTAACAAAATCGTTTATGATATAGATGGTTTAGTTTTTTTATAAAAAAACATTTAAGAAACCGTCTATATAGACGGTTTCACTAATGACAAAATTGAATTTTATAAAACCGTCTATGTTATAGACGGTTTTAAATATTTTTTTTTTTTGAATATATTAACCGTCTATATTATAGACAGCTTATAATTTTATTTTTTTATTTTTTAAAACCATCTATGTCATAGACGATTTATAAATAAATTTTTTTTCGATTTTTTTATATTTTGGCGTTTTTAAATTAGATGGTTTTTAATTTTTATTTTTTTTGTTGAACCATCTATATCATAGATGATTTAGGATTTTTTTTTT
>JAPKLW010004331.1:0-28367 GCA_026898455.1 Plectranthus barbatus
ATAAAATCCATATGCAACTGATCAACAGTAGGAACGGATGTGTAGTGAGAACAAAAACAACCATCCTCCGGCAAATCATGAACTCCTGTAGGGTCAAAACCCGAATCTCCGAACCACAGCCCAATCATCAAGCAGAACTCCTCAGCACCAAGTCGAATGTTGGTTTCACCAACCCGAAACCACAACTCGTTCTCCGCTCTCTCCACCTCAATCTCGTGGGTGATCAGAGCCCACATAGCACGTATCGTGCTCTTCTTCCACCGAAAAGTGAGAAATGGACCGAACGGTCCATCCTTGAATAACTCAAAACTCTCCTCTCCGAAGCTCATCAAACGAATCCGGATATCCTCAAGAATGTCCCGGTCGTAAAAATTCATCGACCGTGTGACTTTGCCCTGCAAACTGGGCCTGATCCACTCCCAAACCTGCAATTAAATGAAATAAAATATGTAAATAAAAGGGAAATTAAAAGAATTAAAATCTGAATTTTTTTTAAAAAAACCGAGATCTCGTTATTAATCTCGATTTTGATATCGAGATCTCGATATCAAAATCGAGATTAATAACGAGATCTCGTCGTCATTAATTCCCGAATTTTAAAAAAATGATGTCGAGATCTCGTCCTGGGATATCGAGGATATCCCAGGACGAGATCTCGTCATCTCTCTCCTAGGGCGCGCGCGGCCTGTTCGATTTTCTACAGTTCTAGCAGCAAAAATCTATTCCTAGATTGTTTCTAGTCATGTTTAAACATATAAATCGACGAAATATGAATTTAATCAACTCTATACACATAATAAAACAAGTATTCGACGAAAAATCAAATGTATTTTCAGAGTAAAATCGCGAGATATGAAGCTCAAAATCGCTAAAAAATGGTGTTTAACTTACTTGGTTCGGGTTTTTTTTCTTCTCCAGACATCGTTTAGACGTAATGTGGTTTTTTTTCCGGTTGGGCGTGCGAAATCTGGGTGTTTGAAGCTTGAAATCGGCAACAATGGCGGGTTGGTGGTGGAGCACGGTGGAGAGAGAGAGTCGACGAAGAGAGAGAAAGTGGAGGAGTGGGGTAGGTGGTGGGGTAATGGATAATAAATCCAAAAACAACATTTTAAAATTCAATTTCTCTCTCCAATCATTGGCAAAGTGGCTAAAAAACATATATTTTTATACATGTGGCTAGATAACTTAACAAGTTATCAAAAGTGACTAGATAAATTTTGGCCCATATATATATATATATATATATAAAGCACTTGCTTGGTCCTCAGAAAATCAAATTATAATAGTTCGTCACACGATAATATTTTTTATATTTAAAATATTAATCTAATGAAAACTAATTATTATTTGGAATATGAATTGGATGGACACAATATATAAAACTTTGGTAATTAAAAATGAGATTGTGCTTGAATTAATGATTGTAAAAAAAGTCACGAATTGAACATTTTTAATTCAACATGCACACGTATCTTAAGAATTTGAGTGGGAAATTTTCGAAACTATTTTAATATATTATATAATTTGTACTGATTTTCACAAAATTTAAAATCATTCATCCAATTATGTAGAAACTAATCAATATTGCCACTACCATATTGGTTTTGCAATTTGCAGTGTTTGGTTGTTTTCTTGTGAAAATGCACTTTGCTTGTTCCAGTGGGGATAGGGAAACAAAATTTTGAAAAAAAAAAATGGTACCATTTTCTTTATCATATCCTTGTTTTATTCCTTCGTTTCATTTTCACAAAAGTAAGAAAGCTACCGCAAAATAAATATATTTGGAGTAATTGAATGAGCATCATGTGATATATCTTTGTTTATTTTCATTTTTTTGTTCTTATATGCATTATTATTGTCACCAAATCAACTTGATGACTTGGCAACGGATAAACTTCATGACTTCGTATTTAACGGTAATTGTATATTTTACGAAATATCTTATTCGAAGGTGTTTATATAAAAAATATTATTAAAATATTTTGAAAAACTCTGTTTCTTAATTTACAACTCTCCAATTTCGGTACTTACTTTTTTAACGAACTAAGACCATCTCCAATCGAAAAAATCCAAAATTAAACAAAAAATGCAGTTAATGTCATATCAAACACTATTCTTTTCCAACCGAAAACACTAAACTAAAACTCAAAAAAATATTATCAGCATATTCATTTTATCACAATTTTTCAAACTTTTCAAATACTACCAATATCTTTAACAAGTTTGTAATTTGAACCCTTTATTAATTTCAAAAAAATAAATTATTACAAGATTATCAATTACTAAAAATACGAAATATTATTAATTGTGTATTTATTAATTGAATAATTATTTAAACTATAAATTTATAATTTATTAAAAATTATAATAAAGAAATTAAAAAAACATGATATTAAGATTATATTAAGATTATTAATTGTGTATTTCATGAGTTGCATTGTATTTTGTTTTTAGTATTGTAATGTAATTTTTTAATATTTCGTACAATGTTATTGTTTTAGAAATTTTAATGTTTTTATGTTAATGCTTATTTAATTTTATTAAGTTTAAGTGTTATTATAAAAATATAATAAATTTAAGAGCAAATAAAATATGAAATGGTATAAATGATAAATTTATGCAATTTTATTATTCATACATTACTTTTTAGTAAATAATAATTATAATATAATTAAATTATATATATATTTATATATTTCTAGAACAAATAATTAAAGACTACAAATTTCATAAATGCCAAATTTATAGAATTATATAAGTTGGAGGCTAAAGTGCAATTTTTTTAAAGAAATAGTGTGGTGAACAGTAAGTAGAACACCATATTTGGTGTATTTTGGAGACATAAAATTGTAAAACGCAAAATGGGTTTGTGTTTGGTGTTCGGTTAGAGTTGATTTGGATTTTGGGATGGGTTTTGGAGTTCGGTTGGAGATGCTCTAAACAAGTCAAATTCAAACAAAATATTTAGGGGTGAGCAACGGTCGGTTCGGTCTGAAAACCGAACCGAACTGCCCAAACCGTCAAACCGCAAATTCTAAAAATAAACCGAACCGCACAGCTAGGATTATGTAAACCGCACCGAATCGAATGGGCGGTTTTGTTCGGTTTGCACCTAACTGAACCAAACCGCCGCACGGTTTCGGTTTAAACTGAACTTTTTCTACCTAATTTTCAAAATGCTGAATTAAAACATACATTTTCATGTTCCAACATTCATTAAAAGTCCAAATACACCAAATATAATCCCACAAGTTCAATAAATAAGTCTAACTCATAAATCCAAATACACAAGTTCATAAATAACAATTCAAATCTAAGTTCAAATCTACAAATTCATATCCAAACTGCCCGAAACCGAACCGAACCGCACCGCCATATTTCGGTTAAAATCGAACCGAATTTTGGCGATTTAAAAAAATCCAGACTAAACCGAACCGAAATTATTATATAAACCAAACCGAACCGAAGCCACTGATTTACGGTTTGTTCGGTTTTCGGTTCGATGTTGCGCACCCCTAAAAATATTAGTTGTATTCTGCTGGATTAGTGGATTCACTCATTTAATTCGACAACAAAATGTAATATTTTATTGCTAAATATTAAATGTGTAATCCATCAACATAATTAGTATGTATGTATAGGCCCGTGTAGTTTGGGCTGGCCCAAACTCTTTTAATGAAAACTGAACCGGTTCTGATTCAGAGGCGATCTTTCAAAAATCGCAGACCGGTTCAGAGATTTAAATATTTAATATAATAAAAACAAATTGAAATTGATTTAATAAAAGGCGGAGAAAGAGGGCGGTGGAAATGAGACTACTCCTCTCGAAGCTTCGTTATTCTTATACAATCGTCAATTCGGAAGAGGAGAGAGAGAATTGAAACCCTAATAGGGAAAGGGAAGGAGAGAGAATATGGTTTTCTACTTCAAGGCGCGGCCGGAGGCGGGGGACTTCACCATATTCATGGGTCTCGACAAGTATGAGAACGAGGAGCTCATCAAATACGGATTTCCTGAAGATATTTGGTATTTCTTTTTTGGATCTTTTTGGTGGTTTAAAGTGTTAATTGTTGTTAGATTCTGAATTTGTTTGTTGGAGTTGCTTTGAGCTGCGTGTTGGGGGTTCCGATGCTTTTATGGAGAGGGGATAAGGGAGAGATATGCTAGTTTTTTATGATTATTAATAGAAATGTTTGGTTTATGAAAGGGAGGATTTCTTGTTTTTGGTTATGCGTATCATGAAGTTATATGTTCGCTTTAGAAGCTCAATTGATGGGACCGCAATTTTCATTCCAGGGGGAAAGAAGTTGAGAAATTATTGGGTGTGGAATGTAGCGGCAATGATAATGAGATGTTTAGATTGGGATTGACATTTGACCGGGTTTCCTGGTTGAGAATGGTGAAGGGGATTGCATTTTGAAGAGTTTATGATTAAAGAAACTTGCATTGTTCGCTACTTTACCGCAATTCATTCGTGTTTGACTTAGGATCCGGTGTATATGTTTACCCCTGCTTTTTAATTCAGCAAGTTGGAATATGACAGAACTAATTATGATTTTGGCAATGACAATTTCTTATTTCTTACTCGCAATTCCATCGTGCTTATAAATGGTTGAGTTGTTAACCTGACGAACTGGATATGTTAAAAGAATCTTTCTGATTGCACCTGGATATGCTTTCTTGATTCATTATTTTGTTTTCATGCTGGTTGCCTGAGCACTCTCCTGTGATATGGCCTGTCTGTTCAACGATTGTTGCAGCTTAGTTGACAGGTATCATTTATTGCAGGTTTCATGTTGATAAAATGTCTTCAGCCCACGTCTATCTGAGATTGCACAAGGGACAAACTATTGATGATATATCTGAAGGTGTATTGGAAGATTGTGTTCAACTAGTTAAAGCAAATTCTATCCAGGGCAAGTACTGTAACTCTGTCTTCTTATTTTTTGTCCAGAATTTATTGGTTGTGACATGTTTATCAAACATAAGTCCTTTTTGCTTAAACGGTTTGGCGTTTTGTCTGAACCGTTGCTTAATTTCTTTTTACCACAATATGTTGTATAGTTTCAAATCCTGAATATGGCAGGAAATAAAGTAAACAATGTTGATGTAGTCTACACTCCTTGGCAAAATCTTAAGAAGACTGCGTCCATGGATGTTGGGCAAGTTGGTTTCTATAATTCAAAAATGGTGAGCTTTATATGTTTGTTTTTTATGATATCTATGCTGGGTTTTCCCTGATGCCTGGAATCTTCATTTGTTTGAAATTGAAGGTCAAACTCAATACGTTGTTTGCTTTTGCTTAGGTTCGTACTGTGAGAGTTGAAAAGCGGATAAATGAGATTGTCAATCGGTTAAACAGGACAAAAGTGGAGAGAACTCCTGATTTGAAAGGTTCGTTTTAGTTATTGTGTGAAAATACACATATTAGACTGTTCATTTTGGATGTTTATTTGTTTTTCTGCTGCATGGTAACTTTATTATCACATTCTACTGAAAATAAGCATTGACCCAGTTTTTTTTTTTTTTTTTTGGTGTGATTAGCTGAACGGGAGGCTGTTAATGCTGCAGAGAGAGCCGAGAGGAAGCAACAGCTCCGTGATAAAGTAAGTAATACTACCTTTTGCCTTCTTAATATAAGCACAACTATCAGACTTTTTGTTGATTTTCCTCTCGAGAGTCATGGATATTGAAATGCCTCTATTCCTGATTATGAGGATAAGATTGGTATGCAACCTGAGCTTCTTTATGAAGCTGTTTGAGGTGCTTATTTTTTCTTAACTAATTAATGGGGTGCCCTGAATTTAATGAAACTTGATTTGTTTGCTAACTCTGTATGTTCTCTGATTGTGGTAGATTTGGAATTATAGATGCATGGAGTTTATGTAGGATCCATTTACAGCATCTATTTTCTTTTCTTTTTTTCATCAATTTCAAAATAATTTTTATCTTAGGATTCTATTTCCTTTCCTCTTACTAATACGATGGGATGAAACATGTTGAAATCATATTTTACGTTCGTTTATTTTGGTGTCATTCTTTTGCCCTCAAGTTGGTTCCTCACGGCCTCACCCCTCCAAAAAAAAAATAAGGTGATTCCCCACCTCATATCATATGGGTTCCTACTCTATTATTTATTTATAGATCTTCATCAAAGTGGATAATGGGTATGTTGGCCATCAAGATCTGTTGCAAACTTTTGGTCTATGACTGATTAAAATGTGCATCTACGCTGTAAAACATAGTGCAGATATTGTCACACACTGGTCTATCCCTAAAATACTGACTTCAAGTCATAACTGGAATTCTGGCTCTGAAACTTTGAATGAGAGACTTCTGTTGGGGGTTCTTGTAGTTTCATTGAGTGTAATTTACTAATAAATTATTATTTCTTGGTAATGATTTGTTAAACTGTTTCGTTAGACTGCACAGATATTGTAATTGCTGCTTTAACTTGTTCTGCATCTCTGCAAAATTAGTTACAAAATATGAAGAAAAATAGCTCTTTTGTGGCTTAGCTATGTTTATAAATGTTTGCAGAAGCGGCGGGAGGAGTTGGACAGACTTGAGAAAGAGAGGCAAGCTGAGTTAAGGAGCTACAAAAACTTGATGGTAGCTGAGAAGATGACATCTAACAAGGATATAGCATCCACCAACAAGTCCCTGCAAGAACTTGAAGAAGATTTCATGTGAATTTAAAAATGCTTCAACAATCCATCAATCAGACACCCGCTAATTTCGTATATGGGCCTTATACCTAGCTAGCTGTAAGGGGGAAGGCCCAGCATGAAGTAAAGGGAAAAAGTCATTCAGCGGGATAGATGAGGTATTTCTTTTGGATTTGATCATGTTCTTAAGACATATGCTATGAACTTTGTGAAATATTGGGGTACTGATGCTCCCTAATTGTAATAAAATCTTGGGAGTAGAGATTTTATATGTTCCCAATTCAATCTGTGGAAACTCTGATTACGACGAAAAAGCTGTTTTTCATATTCTGATGTGATATCAAAGTCTTACTGGGATTGGGATATCATTTTGTTACTGTTCTCTTTTCAATCATTAAAATGTAGTTTCTTATTCAGACTTGACATCTATGGCATTTTTGGGATTCTACGTTACTCAGATCCATGGTGGTGGCTTTTTTTTTTTTTAATTATAAACTCTCTCTCTCTCATTCAATGGAATTGTCAATCTTATTTTAGAGTTGGGACCTTTTTTTCATTTGACATTGATTGATTGAAATGAGTAACTAAGTGATTAATTACATCTAATCAATTTTTTCCATTCAAAAATTTCCATAGCTTAGTTTGATTGTGATAGAAGCAGAACCCTAATTACGTACGAGACGTGCCCCTCCCTAGTGAATTAACGCTCTCAAAATAATAATTGGGAAGGTTTTGGTTTAGGCAGGTCTAAACGATTTAGGCGGGTTTTATCTATTAACCCAAGCTCAAACCCATATATTATACCCTAATTGGGATTAATAAATCCTATTTGGGATGGGTCAACCCATTTGGGTAGGATAAAACCCGCCTAAGTCGTTTAGGTCTGCCTAACGCAAGTTTTTGCCATAATAATTTTATTGCTTAATGAAAATAATAAAAACTTAAACTTAAATAGACCTAAAACCAAATCTAAATCAAATCTAATTTAAATCTAAACTAATCCAATCATAATTAGGATATAAATCCAATTATAATTTGGATAACTTCAAATCTAGACTAAATAATCTAGAAAATCTAAATCTAAAACTCAAATAAATAAACTAGGAAATAAATATTTAAACTCAAACATAATTACAATTAAATCGACGCCACAGCCCACAAACAGTAGGCTCACACCCGTTCCCGTCCCTTCTCCGAGTTAATCACACGATTCTGCTTCATATCAATTCCATCTTCCTTCAAAACAACCTTGTCCTCAAGGTTGAAGTTCGAAAAATAAAACAAACTGTGAAGAAACTCCTCCCACAGCATGCAGGATTTCCCTGCTCGTAGCCAAATGAACTGTAAAACCCTACGTGTGGTATGGTTGGTTTCCTTGCTCGTAGCCATGTGACCTAATACAATGCAGCCCAGAATGCAGCCCAGCCATGTCACCCGACACATCACAGCCCCGTCTATTGCTACCACCGCAGCTGCCAACTCCTTAGGTGGAATAGTGTATCGCTCCTCCCTGAACACCGGCAGAGACATCTGCCACCAGTTCTGGCCTTCCATCGCACTCCTCCTATCCAGGTGCCCCTTCGCTCCCCCTGCGCTCTTCATCCAAATCTTCTTCACGCCGACCAGTCGCATGTTCGTTCCCCCAGCATCCCACGTTGTGCCTGTGGCGCAGCTTGCACCCTTCTTCTTTGTTGTACCATGTTCGTCCAGTGCCTGCGCGTTATCGACAGTCGATAACTCCTTCTCTGATGCACCCAGGGCCTGCCGAGAAATTCGCCCCCTCATTGTGGCCATATTTGTGCCGCACAGATGGTTCCCCGCGCCCCAGGCCTGTGCCGCCAATACCCACGCTGCCAGCACCTACGCCACTTGTGCCTGCGCCACCAACACCCATAGCAGACACCCAGCCCAACGCGTCCATGTTCCCCCCATCGCGCTGCTGATCTGCACCTCTGCCTCCTCCACCTGTTGCTACGTCGTGTACACCAATTGCGCTTCCTGCGCCCAACCCCAATCCCTTGCGCCGCTGCCCTGCACCTCCGTCTTCTCCACCCACTGCATCAGTGGCATCACCTGTGCACATCATGCCTGCTACTCTACCTGGCGCACCAACTGCGCCCAACAATTCTCCAGCGTGTGTGCCAACCGCGCTTGCCGCTGCAGACCCCCTAACCATGCCTTGAGTTGCGGAACCCCTATGCTGCGATTGAAGAATCAAAACAGATAGGGTGGCGAGTTTAACCGCAATCTCTACCAATTTCTCTCTCGTCTCTTGGTCGAATTCTAACCTGATCGACATTCTGGTGGGAACGGGATCCGGCAGGTCGGACCAATTGATAGAAGCAGAACCCTAATCACGTACGAGACGTGCCCTAGCGAATTAACGTTCCCAAAATAATAATTTTATTACTTAATGAAAATAATAAAAACTTAAACTTAAATAGACCTAAAACCAAATCTAATTTAAATCTAAACTAATCCAATCATAATTAGGATATAAATCCAATTATAATTTGAATAACTTCAAATCTAGACTAAATAATCTAGAAAATCTAAATCTAAAACTCAAATAAATAAACTAGGAAATAAATACTTAAACTCGAACATAATTAAAATTAAATCGACGCCATAGCCCACGAACAGTAGGCTCACGCCCGTTCCCATCCCTTCTCCGAGTTAATCTCACGATTCTGCTTCATATCAGAGTGTAGATCGAGTCGGTCGGAAACCATCTGACTTACGTTCAAGCAATATTAGAAGATTGGCAAAAACTTGTGTTAAGCCATGCTTATACGGTTTAGTCGGGTTTTATCCATACCTAAATGAGTTAATTCATTCCAAATAGAGTTTATTAATCCCCAATTAAGGTATATTATATGGGTTTGATTTGGATTAATGGATAAAATTCACCTAAACCGTTTATGTGTGTCTAACCTGAGACCTTCTCTAGAAGATTTAGTTTATGTTGATTCGGGGTAAGAGTATAGAGATAAATGTACGTGGAAGTGATCATTATAATGGCAATTGGGTGGATCCAAGTTGAGTTACTAACTAACTCAAGTATTAGTGGACGATTATTTAAAAACTTTAAGTTGAACAGTTTCAGATTAACTTACAGTTATACACTAAAAACTGAAGTCAATTATTGTTTGTGATATTATATATTAGTTGGGGAGAGTGAATCGTGAACATATTTATGGATAAAATAAGTATTGTAAAGAACAACAAATGATATTTATATTTATAATAGTTTGGATGTTAAAAAATTATAGGTTTCAGTTGGACGGAGATCACTATCATCACTTGTGCACGGTAGTTGAGTACTCTCTCCGTCTCAATTTATTGGGCACTTTTTTCATTTTCGTTCGTCCCAATCTATTGGGCTATTTTCCTAAAATAGCAAAATTTTCACACTCATCAATAAAATATTAATTCTACTACCACTCACAATTCTTAAATCCCGTGCCCGATCAAATGTGCCCAATAAACCGGGACGGAGGTAGTAACTACAATTGTCGATCTTCGTCCCTTCGCTCGGGGTGTAGTGGTTAAAGCACATTTCCTGTGACTGAGAGGTCACAGGTTCGAGCTCCCAGGGGACATCTGGGTGTGTGAATGTGTGTGTGAGTTTGAGATTAATGTAGACTTATTCAAAAAAAAAAAAAATAACAATTGTCGATCTTCTATGACGGAGAACCTTAGTTGTCCTCGGTTATAGGGTACTTGGGCTGTACGTAGTTTTACCACACAGCTCACTGCGTGCTATATTTTCTCAATTAATTACTCCCTCCGTCCCATATAAATTGTCCACTTTGTTTTTGGCACAATAACCAATGTGAGTAGAGATAGAGGAAATTAATATTTTATTAGTGAGTGGGTATTATTTTTTTATTTTAAGTAAGTGGATAATTAAATGGGACGGACAAAAAAGGAAATGTGGACAATTGAAGTGGGACGGAGGGAGTATTATTGTTCTGTAAATGTTGATCCGAATAATATTGCTTCTTAGATGAGCTCAGAAGATATATGAATCGTTGTATGTCTCTGATAAACAAAGGTTTAAAGTTTTGGTTTCACTCGGTTCTTTCTGATCATCCGGAAAGCTTCTGAGAGTTTTTTTTTTTATCCAACTCAATACTTCTATTGAATTTCGTTTGATGATCTCTCCAACTTCTCTCTTATTTTTATTTTTTTATTTTCTCCATTGCTCTACTTTCTCTCAAATATGTTTCTTCAAAATTGATAGAGTAGTTATATATTTCTTTTGGATTATTGCCGTTGAAATTGAATTAAAACAAATTATCTTCTTTTACACTACCGAATCTACACTTTTACTATAAGGTTAGGTCTATTATAGTCAATTTTACTCAATAATCAACTCACTTTGATGTTTTTCACATTTATCAAAACACTATAATCTTTAACAGTTTAAGATGAAATTATGGCATAAAGTTTAACCAAATATCATCATCAGAGAGTAAGTTTCGTGTGGTTCTCTTCGTATATATAGAGGATTGAATGTTCAAGTATTATATTACTATAATCTTAAGTGACACTTGATTAATAAATTATATACAAAGCAGGATTTTTTTAATGAGAAATTTGGGAATCAATTTTATCACTAGTATTAAAACAAGGGAATTTAACTGAATTTGGATTTGGGGTGGAAGGTGTAAACTGGACAGTGAGCCGAACTATAAATGATTAGAGCAACCTCACCTACTTCCCCAAATGATGATACATTGTTGGAGCTACCAATATTTCTCATTTATTTTTACCTTAAAAAAAAAGAGAGAGAGCATTCAAGAACCCTATTCCCTATCCAAATACTTTTCCTATTTTCCCTTCTCCTTTTCTTCTTAAAAGAGGGTTTTTGTTCCTTGTTTGGGGTGCAATGGTGAAAGCACTCTACCTATTACCAAAAGATTACGGGTTCGAGTTTCTATAGACACATATAGGATGTGTGTGTTTAATTAATATTAAATTTTTTTTTAAAAAAAAGAAGATTCTTAGTGGTCCTCTGTTTGGGGTACAGTGGTGAAGTCATTTTACCAATGACTAATAGTCATGGGTTTGAGTAGAGTGTGTGTTAGTTTTTATTTTTATGTTTAAAAAAAAGGGGTTGCTAGTTATGTATATACTTGGAATTCAATTTCACATCTCAAACAAATTGATCTTTTTTAAGTCCTGACTTTTTGTTTATGTGGTTATTTGACTTTTCTTCGAGAAGTTTCTGATTTTTCAACTAATATTTTATTTTCTTTATTTTTTAAAATTTTATCCCAAAAGTGTGAGAATATATTCTGTAGTGGCCATTTTAGACTAATTAAATGCATATTCAAGTTCAATTTCTTTTTAGGGTCAATTATGGCATGTCACAAGCTCTCTCAATAGCCAAACACACGCGCACTCTCTCTCGCACACACTATAAATACAAAAACATAGCCATGCACATTGTCATACACTTAATCTCAAGATTCAAACCATATTCTTTCCTTGTATTCTATGGCAACGTCGTTCAACGCCCACGAGTGGAAAACCTCACGGAGTAAAAGCATCAGACTAGGGCAAGGGCAATCTCACTCGTCCAACCGCAAATGGCTCATGCTTTGGCGGAGGATCACAAGGCCCAACAACACTGAATCTCCATTGCCTGCAACCTATGATCCTCTCAGTTATCTGCAGAATTTCGACGATGGAGCCGCCATTAATGTCGAGCCCGACAATCTTTACCGTTCGTTTTCAGCCAGATATGCGGATCCTTCAAGATTTGATCGCATCAAGTCGCTCATTGATGCATGAATCACATATCAATGTATGTATTGTAGTTTTCATGGGCTAGCTTTCTTTTTCCCCTCTTTCTTTTCTCTTTGTTTTCTGTGTAAAAACGTGATTGTATATTTTATTTAATTTCTTGAAAATGATATATTTTATTACGTGATCAGGTTGTAGATTATGAGTGAATTTCTATCTGTGAATTCGAGTATTCGTGAAGAAATAAAATAACCAGATAAGTCATCCAATGTGGGCGGATTAATTCTAAAATATTGAGTGGCGTACGTATTTATTCTTCAAAACCTTGCTAGCAATATTGATGGGGAAAGGTTTGAAACACATGAGCTTAATATTATTATTTTTAGTCTAAAGCATTTATATAATAAATCTTAGGTAGACATGGATTCACATTGTTTTTAGTTATGCATTCACAAGGAACAAGTATCATGAGAAATCATAAAAAGGCATATAAATAGAATACTGGCTGTAGTGGTAACAGCTCAAGAATTAAGACAGTGGACAGGAAGAAATTAAATCCATTCCATTTCTTGATTAACTTTAAATGGAAGTTCCACACATTTCTTCATCGTACAATGTTGTTATTCTGTCAGCTTAATTGGTGCCATCACTTTTTTTTAAAGTTAATTTGAGTAATAGATGAGCCATTCTGGTAGGTGTTTATGCTGCAGCAGGTTTTTCAGCAGCATGCTTGCACGGAATTACCTGTTTAGGGTTCTTCAGCTCATCTCCAGCAACAAGAAAGAATGCAGTGTGCCTGGCATAAAAAATATATATATATAGACAAGTTTACAAACAAGCAGGCAAAAGAAAAGGATTGCTAGGTTGAGTGAGATGAGAGATGAGTTGTATGGTTGTACTTGTACCTAAAGAAATTCATCATTTTGGTTTTGGAGTTTGAATCAATATCCTTAGTGGTGTCTAATGCCTGCTGCATGTGGTTCAGCCACCTCTCTGCAGCTGCACGAGTAACAGGGAATGGACGGTGGCGAGCAATCAATGCAGGATGACCTGTCAAAGGCAAGGCAGTTCCGGAGTCAATATTCAAAGAATCTTCATTGTCAAAGGAATAAGATAAAATGGTTTGGAGAAACAGAGAAAGCAAGTGACTTAGATAATTTATAGAGATTCAAGAAATCCGAAAAAGAAATATACTTAGCTTAGATTAATCATATTGCTTGAGGTTGAGGACCTCCATCTAAGTTTTGCCATTTTAATCTTAGTGTTAGTGAATCTTCTACAGGTTTTCTAATTAATTCTTGAGAAAAATACAAGAAACACAGAAAGCCAATGAGTTGGGTAATCTGTAAAGATTCAAGAAATGGGGAATTGAAATATTCCTAGTTTCAGTTAGTCTTAATTCTTGAGGTTGCAATCTTTATATGAAACCAGAGATACTTCCAGTCAAATGCACTCTATATAAGCTTATTACTTCATCAGCTGAATAGCGATGCTCCATGACCATTTACACATCTTTGTGGTAGTAGTAGAACTTATGGAATTAAAATTTGACATGACAGCATACTACAGAACAAGCTGCTATTTCCTATTGAACAACATAATTTACAAAAATATACACAGCAACAACCCACTTTATTCCCAACTATGTAACATAGATCATCGTGCTTGGTTGAAACAAATGTTCACACATTTAAGGACCAGAATTTCAATCCTTGATCATAGCATCCACAAAGATACTAGAAACAATATCAGTTACAGAATATACAGTTCCTATTGCAGTGCTGGAAGCACCAGCTACGCTAGAAAGAAGAGACTTTTGCATATAGAGATTAATTTCAAATCAAGAGGAGTAGAGGACAGTCCCACCGATGTCAGCAAGGAAATGATAAACTACATATCAAAAAATTCTCAACTTAGGAATACAACTACAAGCGAAAGGGATAATGGAACTCACAGCATATTATATGAGACATAATTATGATTTAAGTCATGTATATAAAAGAAGCTGAAATCTATGCAACAATCACACAGATTAAAAATTATTATTTTTAAAAAAAAAGTCACCTCTTCTTTGGCTGTACAAAGGAGGCCCTCCCATTCTTTGCGTGAAGAACTCATATTGATTTTGAATGGCATCTTCCTTCTTAGAATTTGCAAAAATTGATCGAAACCATTCTTCCTCATCATCGTAAACTCTATCATCCAACAATTTTCAAATTAATGAGTTCTTATTAAAGCTGCCAATATTTGAATTCCACAAGATCAATTTTTTTTCATTTAAAAACAAACACTAGAAGATGGAAAAAGAAAAAGAAGACTCATTTCCACTTCTCCTATACCCTTAATCAATAAAGTAGAAACCCTTAAACCCCTGAAACAGTGGCAGGTTCAGTTCACGAAACGATCAAAACTTATAGCATTTATCAATAAACCAATTACTACAATCATCAAATACCACCATCCCGTCAAAATCTAATCAAATATTTGAGAAAACAAAAGAAATTCCTTTGTTTACCTATTGTAAAAATTGGTGGAGAGATTGATGAAAGTCTGGAGGCCGAGCTTCTCGTATAGGTTGGTCTCATCAATGGCGAAAGCATCGGTTGTATGCACCCCGCTCCACTCCGCCGCCTTCTCTTGCAGCGACTGCATCTCTCCCCCACTTCTCTTCTCTTCTCTCTCTGATTTGTGGATATTTCCGATATACAGTGTATTTATAAGGGCACGTGGAGATCGCGTGGAAGGCACGCTGTGGAGTGTGGAGGTGGGGGACCATCGAATAATTTATGAAAATCTCATGTTGGTGGAAATTGGAATAATGAATAATTGAATATATTCCTATTCTCACCAAAATAAATTATTATGAGAAAATTTTTGAAATGCTCAAATAGGTTATTATATATCATAAAAATATTTTAAAAATTATTGAAAGAATGATTCTAAAAACAACTACATTTTTTTTTCTTACAATTCTTTGAAAAAAAAAATTATATTCCAATTTTAACCTTTTAATTTTAATTTAAAATCATAATTAAAAAACTAATATTTAAATATATAACTCCCTAAAATAAAGTCCCATCAAATTTTTAAAAAAAAATCCCCCAAAATAAAACTCAGATTTAAAGTACATCTTCGTCAAAATTAAAATCTAATTTGGCCTCAACATCTCTTGCTTCTTCCATTAGAACACATCAATTTAGATGGTTGGTCTGTGCAGCAACCATAATGCCTCTTGAGGCATGCTTCCCATAACAAGGATTTACCACCTTTTTCCATTATATCCAATTCTTTTTCATTTTCAATTCAATTTCTTGACCCACATATATATTAGTACTAGATTAACAAGGATTTACCACCTTTTTCCATTATATCGCGCATGTATCTATATAAAAATAATTTAATTTATATTAAATTTATTTATTATTTCGTGAGTAGTTGTCAAATATTAAAACTCTATCAACTTGGGGTTGAACTTTGTTTTTTTAGTTAAGTTCAACCTCAAGCTTCATACCATTCAACATAGCTTTATTGATTTTTTATTTTTTTTTTCTCTCATTTTTTTTACACCTATATTTAATCAACATTTATCCTCTCTAGGAATGTGTGTACAGTCGGTTCGATTAAAAACAAACTGAATCGTGTAAATTGTTAATCCAAGTTTTTTTTAAAAATATATTCAATGTATCTTGATTGATTTACAATATTATTTATTTTCTCTCATCTTTTTCTATATTTACATTTCATCACTACTTATCGTGTCTCTGATGTGCATATGGTGAATTAGCGTAAACTGACAATCCAAGTTTTTTATAATTTATATAACTAAATATAATAATCCGGTCGATTCAGTTTCAACCAAATTGAAAATAAATATATATTAGATTTGGTCGATTCAGTTTCGATTAAATTCAAAACTTTTTAAACCGTTATTAACCAAAGCTAAGTACAGTTTTAATATTTCAGGTTCAAAACCATCCAAAACCTTATGTTCAGTTTTCGATTGACAATTCACTTATGCTCACCTCTAATCTTGTTTATCACTTAAGCACATACTTGAAAATTGTATTTATGTTATCTTATTTGTCTCTCTCTTTCATCAATACTAATAATATTAATACTTATATCATATAATATATATTATAAATATTCGATGAAAATATATTTTAGAGAAGTTTTATAGTACATATTTATATGGTACACTTAGTTTATTTATTGTATTACATATTGTATAATAAATTAACATGTTTTATATATACATTTTAATTATTATGGTGTAGTTGAGTTAATCTTCTATATATGAAGGGAAAGTTTCGGGTTAGGCACGCCTAAATAGTTCAGGCGGGTTTTATCCATTAACCCAAGTTAAACCCATCTAATATACCCTAATTGGGGATTAATAAACCCTATTTGGGATGGGTGAAGACAAAATCCGCCTAAATCGTTTAAGCGTGCCTAACGCAAGTTTTTGATATATATTAAAAGTTAAGAAACAATCTCCTAATTTGGGCCGCAAGTAGTTAAAAAATATTGCCTATGTTGAATTAATTATGAGTTTGAGATACAATAAGGATATTTTAATGAGATGAGATTTAAAGTAATACATCTATTTTTTATATAAGCAGTAACTTATTAGCAAATGAATAGTTAGATTACCACTTAAATGCACCTATAATAATTAAAGCTTAGAAAATATATTATATTTTAATGGTAACAATTAGCCGATAGCTTAAGTTTTTGTATCACTATAATCTTGTCTTAACCAATGATGAGTAACATAAAATTCTGTATTACTATATATATGCTATTTTATCGGATCGGTGGACCTCCAACCACCGATTAATCGGCGCTTAGACGGTCTTAGGCGACGATTCTTGCATCACTGGTTGTAACTCAATAATGCATTTCCATAATTTCCTAATTAGATCGATCATTTGTATTAATTAGGTTTTATGATTTTTGTGTAATTAATTTTCTTAATCCCTTTTTAAGCATAGGAAAAAGTTTGGATTGGTCTCTGCTCACTATTTTTTATTGTGAGATGAATCTTAATCTATTATTTCAATAAGTTAAATACATCATTTCATATTTTAATATATATATACTCCATTCATCCCACTTGAATTGTCACACTTACTAAATTGGGCATCCCACTAACTCATTCTACACTCACAATTCTTAATTTCCGTGCTCAAAAGAAACATGACAATTGTAATGGGACGGAGGGAGTATATTTTTTTTACTATAAATGAATTGCAACATTTGCAATAAAAAAAATACATCATTTATAATAAAGAAATATATCATTTCAATGAATTAAATACATTATTTCAATACAGTTTAATTTGAGTGTTTGCCAATTTTTTTAAGGGAATCCACTTTTAGATATAAATAAATGATGCATTAATGACAAATATTGTATACATTTATATTTATAAATTTTAGGTTTAACTGTCAAAAAAGTATGAATCTCTATTAAAGTTAAATACAATACAAAATTTGAATGATGCAATGAAGTTTGATTTGCATAAATACAAAACAAACATGCATATTAAAATACATACAACAAAATATATTTCAATCTATAAAAGCACAAATTTAAATTTAAATATACAATATATTAAATAAATAAAATGTGATAAACCAAGCTACCGATATTGCACAAATAAATTATAGGAGTTTTATCGTTTCAGGACCCAAAAGATAGTTTAATTATCGATTCAGGACCTGAAAGATTAATTGTCAATTTAGGACCTGAAAGATCACAAAAATTCTCAGGACCCGAAAGATCATACAATTCTCAATCCAGGACCTTAATATCAGGTTCTGGATTAAGAATTGTTTGATCTTTCAGATCCTAGATTGAGAAATCATCTTTCGGGTCCTGAATTGATAATTTAACTATCTTTTGGATCCTGAATCGACAATTCTCCTAAATTATACTCCCTCTGTCCCATTGAAGTAGTCCCACTTTTCTTTTTTGTTTGTCCCGTAGAATAGTCCCATTTACCTAAAATGACAAACTTTTTCACACTCACCAATAAAATATTAATTCTACACTCACAACCCTTAAATCCCGTGCCGGAAAGAAATGAGACTACTTCACCGGGACGGAGGGAGTACTAATTAATCGAGTCACCTGATGTTTCAAAAGAATTATACATGATTAATGGGTTGCTCCTTCAATCAAATATATTTTATAACAAAGAAACGAAAAGGAAAATGCAAATGTATAAGGTCAAAATAATATAATGTAATTATTTTTTATATTCTTTAATTTTGTTCGCTGAAGGAAATAAAACCTACTTGCCAAGAGAATTACCCAATTGAAACAATAAAAATATTTCTTATCCTTAATTAATTTTTCTAATTATTAAAAAGATTAAAATTTAATATGCTTTGAATCCTTCCCATATTTTAATACTAATTCATTAAAAAAATTTGTTATACCGTTTATTCAATTTCCATCAACACCATTTTTTGTTCTAGCTTCTAATATTATTTTATTTTTTAAATGCTCAAATGTTAATTTTTGGACTTTCGTTAAGTAATAAAATTAATTTTGAATCATAATTTTGTTAATAATTAGCTTCCATAATCTTGCAAATTATAATCTTTGTAATTATTTAGCAAAGTTCATCCCATCAATTTTTCAAATCAATTTAATTTTCAACTTATAAAATTCTTAATTTATATTTACAATTCCTAGAGCCGTAAAAAAATTTAAAAGTGATAAAGAATATGGACGCCCAAGCAAACAACGAAAACACACATAATAGTGAATGAAATAACATATAAACCTAATTTTGAACATACACATTGAGATCAAATAGTGATATTGAGATTGTTGGGAAATCTGGCTAAGTTTCCCTTCTCCAGTTGATAGCTTAGATCTTAGATTTGGTGTTTAAGTGTTTTGGTGGATCAAATCCTAAGTCCAACCAGCGTCAGTTTGTCTCTAGAATAGCTCTAGTCTCAAATGTAAAGTCCTGTTTAGGTCTTTTGAGTTGTAAGTCGTAGCTGATCAAGACTCATGCTGGCTACTGTTCACCAGCATGAGATGTGCTTACCAGTTAAGAGAAGTCTCACCAGCAAGCGGCTGACAAAGACTCATGCTGACACTGTTCATCAGCATGGAGTAGAGCTATTGACTGGTTACTGTTCACCAGTTGGGAAGATTTCACCAGCAGGAGGCTGAGAGATCTTACCAGCAGAATATGTGTTCTGGCTGATACTATTCACCAGCGGTGAAGCCACCAGTCACGGGAGATTCCAAGAGATAACATCAGACGAATTGGTAGACCTTGATTGTGCTAAGGAAAGTCACCAGCAGAGACTGCCAGCACAAGATCACCAGTATGATCTACCAGTCGGAGGTTATCAGCAGAATTCAAGATTCGCTCTCCCAGAGTCTTAGAGACAAAAAGAAGATTCGTCGAGGAATTAACTGACAGAGTATGACTTTAAGGAGGATACCTTAAAGTCTATCAGTTCAAGACTACCAGTTCCGATTCCTCGTACTGACGAATAGTGCCGTTCTGACATAAAGAGATCAATGTCAGATAAAGTGGACAAAAGCATGGCGCTTTCCGGAAATTCCTACCTGCCGCCTTCAGAAGGACATGCGAGGACAGAGACTTTTCCGGATGTGTCCAAACGGCTAGTAAATTTGAATGGGATCCCTCGTCTATAAATACGTGAGATCCAACAGCATTCAATACTCTTGACCTACCGAAAAGCTCAAACGCATTCATATCAGCGAATAAGCAATCTTTCGAGGCTTTTCTTAAAGCTACTCCGTGTGTCAATCATTTGAACACGAGACTCCAAGCTTCTAGCTTGTGAGTTATTGATCTCATTTGGTGTTCTTTCTCATTCCGAGGAAGAACATAGCAGCTCTTGAGCCAGCCAGCTCCAGAGTTATTACGGGCAGTTTTGCCGCCAGCAAGAGTCAAGTTCTTGGGAGAACTCAACACCCAATCAGTCGGAGGAGGAGGTTGAAGTGACGTGCTCGCACTCCATCCATCTGACGAGAGTTGAAGAAGGACAAGGACCGGGAGCGGTTGATCCAGTGGACTGGTAGACGAGGCATCTACCAGCTGGAAATAGATCGTAGGAAATCTTGTACCGGATTACTCTTTTTAGTGAATTTCCAGTGCTTCGACTGGAGAGTGGACGTAGATCAGTTGATCGAACCACTATAAAATATCCTTGTTATTTACTGCTTTCAGCATTTACTTACTGATTTAAAACCCAGCACCCAAGTGCTGGAGTATAACTGAAACCAGTTTATAACTGTGCAAACTCGACTCTAAAATTTTCTAAGTCCTGAGTCATCAGCTGACCAACCAGTTGCCAGTCAGCTGAATACTCAGTTGCCAGTTGACTTACCAGCTGACAAGGTCCCAGTCAGCTGTGTAACCAGCAGAGTGCAAGAAACGAACTTACGTATTTTCCGCTGCCAAAGTATACCCTGATATCCGGGACCAACAGAGATCAAAGCAATAAAAGATAAAAACGATTGTATTTCATTATATAAAGAGGAAATAATGGACTACATCAATATCAAATGACAAAAAAAAATTGATGATAGCATTATACAAAATGATATTTCATTAAAAAGATTAGCAAAATAAAAAAAATGATATTTCATTACATAAAATACAACAAAATTAAACAACAATTTCATAAGAATAAATAGGCTAAACAAAATGAAAAACTACTATCTACATGCCTCAAATTAAGTAGAATTTTCCATCATAGAATTAAAATCTTCCTTTCACCTTCTCTCTCAATTCTTTGTCTTGACGGCACAAAGCGAAAATAAAATGAGTTGTAATGTCTAATACATTGATTATTTATACACATTTATTTAATGGTAATTGCCAATTAAAATAGCACAAAATCCGCCATTGATTGCTATTAATTTGTATAATATAGCCTAAGAATTTTTGTTTCCATTTTAGTATCTTGTTTTGAGCGGGATTTTTTTTTAATGAGGGGTTCTCCCTTTAGATATATATAGATATGTGAGCTTACCAAATTTACTATGGTTCGTTTTTGTTGTTTGGATCTATTTGTCCTTGTCAACTGATAGGGTTTATAATATTTGTCATGTAATTGAAAATACATTGAAGGGAAATATATAGAGTTTACAAAGATATGAAAGATATGAAAATCTAAGATAAATCTAACTAAACCCTAATTGTAGCTAGAAAGATATGCATGTAACAAACATGCATAAATCACGTTATCACCCCCCCCCCCTCAAGCAAGAGTCGAAAAGCTGACGACACGAAGCTTGGATCGAAAATTTTCAAACATGGGGCGTGGTAAGGACTTAGTGAATATGTCTGCAACCTGAAGCTCGGAAGAAATGTGGGCTGTGTCGAGCTTCCCATCTTGAACCAACTCACGAACAAAGTGATAGTCGATGTCAATGTGTTTGGCTCGCTTGTGGGCGACTGGATTCTGAGTAATGAAAACCGAACTATTGTTGTCACAAAACATAATAGGCTTTCTGACTAAGTCGACGCGAAGTTCCTGGAGAAGATGTATAATCCACTGAATTTCGGCCGCGGAATTAGCCAACGCCCTGTATTCGGATTCGCAGCTTGATCGAGCAACAGTGGGTTGCTTTTTAGCACTCCAAGAAACTAGGTTGCCGGCAAGATAAATTGCATATCCATAGGTGGAGCGGCGCGAATCGAGGCAGCGAGCCCAGTCAGCGTCTGAGTAGGCAAGAAGAGTGCACGTTGAAGTTTTTGTGAAAGAAATTCCGAGAGAAAGTGTGCCCTTGACGTACCGAAGAATGCATTTTACAGCTTGAAAGTGATCAACCGTAGGCGCATGCAGAAATTGGCTGACATGGTTGACGGCATAGGCTAAATCCGGCCGTGTGATCGTAAGGTATTGCAAGGCGCTGACGATCGACCGATACCGAGTAATATCATCAAATGGATCACCATCAAGAGACAGAGCTGAGCCGGCTTGCAGAGGAGTCGCCACTGGTTTAGCATCGAGTAGTTCATGCTTGGAAAGAATATCCTTCGCATATTTTGCCTGAGATAAGAATAAACCAGTGTCTGTATATGTTACTTCAAGACCAAGAAAATAGCTTAGCTTTCCTATATCTTTAACCGCGAATTCGGATTGCATACGGTTAATGAAGGCCGTGATATAGGAGGTAACATTCCCAGTGAGTATAATATCGTCCACATAAACGAGCAGATAAATAATAGAAAAACCACGATGCAAAATAAATAATGCAGTGTCCGCGCGGCTGCAAAGAAACCCTAACGATAAAAGAAAGGAACTCAATCGATGAAACCAAGCTCGAGGTGCTTGTTTAAGACCATAAAGAGCCTTAGATAATTTGCAAACATGATCAGGTTTGCTTGGATCAGTGAAACCCGGTGGCTGAGCCATGTAAACAGGAGTGGATAAAGTACCGTTCAAGAATGCATTTTTGACGTCGAGTTGATGAAGAGACCAGTTGCGGCGAACGGCAATAGAGAGGACAATACGAACAATTGCAGCTTTAACTACAGGACTGAAAGTGTGAGAGAAGTCCATACCAGGAATTTGGGAGAAGCCTTGAGCAACAAGACGGGCCTTGTGGCGCTCGATGGAGCCATCAGAGCGAAACTTGGTGCGAAACACCCATTTAGATCCAACAATATTAGTATCAGCAGGCCGTGGGACCAAAGTCCAAGTATGATTCCGGTGAAGAGCTGCCATCTCTTCAGACATAGCGGCATGCCAAATGGGATCTTTAATGGCAGATTTATAGCTCCGAGGCTCAGTAGAAGCTGATAGAGCACGATGAAGAGCTGTGTCAGAAAAAAGGCAAGATGCCGAGGTTTGAAAATACCTGCTTTAGCTCGTGTAAACATCGGATGAACATTAGGAGGATCATGCGGCGGAGTGGGAGCAGGTGGCAAAGGCTGCTGCGGGGTAACATGGTCGCTGGACAGATTGCGTACGGGGCGTGCACCACCAGTTCGGCCGAGGGAATAGTTTGCACCGGTGTCAAAGATGGAGCGGAGACTGGAGCGTGGACAGGCTCTAGGAAGTGGGAATTGTCTAGCCGAGACATAAGAGCTCCAGGCGACGAGTCAACCAAAGGAAATGAGAGCTCGTCAAAGCGAGCGTGCCGGGTAACATAAATTTTGGAGCGAACAGGATCCAGGCACTCGAAGCCCTTGTGTTGAGAAGAAAAGCCGACGAAGATGCAAGGTAGGCTGCGATGAGAGAACTTATTCACTGCATAATCTCGAAGACATGGGTAAACCCTGCATCCAAAGGGATGAAAATTTCCAAAATTCGGAGCAGAATGAAACAATGCCTGAAACGGCGAAATACCACCAAGAAGCGAAGACGGCAGCCGATTTATGATATAGGAAGCAGTAGAAAATGCATCAACCCATAATGTGAGAGGAATATTTGCATGAAACAATAATGTGAGACCTGTTTCAGTGATGTGTCGATGTTTCCGCTCCGCCCGACCGTTTTGTGAAGGCGTATAGGGGCAAGAAAATAAATGAAGAATACCTTTAGAAGAAAAGAATTCACGCACTGCATTATTCGTAAATTCCGTTCCACCATCACTTTGAAAACGTTTGATAGTGGTAGAGAACTGATTTTCCACTAAATTAACAAAAGCTTTAAGACAAGCAAAAAAATCAGATTTTTGAGCCATAGGATAGAACCAAGTGAATCAACTGAAATCATCAATAAACACCACATAATAACGATAACCAGAGGAAGAAGTAACGGGGGCAGGACCCCATAGATCACAATGAACAAGATCCAAAACATTGGAAGCACGTTTTTCATTTAAAGAAAAAGGTAAACGAGTACTTTTAGCTTTCTGACAAGAAGAACATAACTGAGGCTTGGGCAAACATGAACTAACAGAGAGATGCCCTTGCTTTGACAATAAAGAAATGGAAACAAAAGAAACATGACCTAGACGACTATGCCAGAGTTCAAATGAAGCACAAAGTTGACCACGCTTCAGCTGAGAGACAAAGGCATGCTGAAAATGATCGAGCAAATAAAGTCCACCATTACGGCGCCCGTGAGCGAGAATTTCCTTTGTTTGGCGGTGCTGAATAGCAAAATATTTGTTAGAGAACAAAACATCAACATGATAATCAGACGTTAGTTTGCTGACAGATAATAGGTTCTTCGTTAAGGATGGAACAACTAAGACGTCCAATAAATCGAGAGAATTAGATAAGCGAGATGAACCAATATGCAAAACAGAGAGAGTAGCACCGTTACCAACAACCACTTTTTCGGAGCCAGAATAAGGTTGAGCCGTGTCCAGGGCATCAATATCAGAAGTCATGTGAGCGGAGGCACCAGTATCAACATAACAATCTGAAGGAGATGGCGAGGATACGGTGCAGCCGGTTTGG
This sequence comes from Plectranthus barbatus, assembly GCA_026898455.1. Lineage (NCBI taxonomy): Eukaryota > Viridiplantae > Streptophyta > Magnoliopsida > Lamiales > Lamiaceae > Plectranthus > Plectranthus barbatus. The sequence continues at coordinate 24,845 of JAPKLW010004331.1, forward strand.
AAGGCTTCAGCAAGATTAGCCGAAGAGGATTGATTATACCGCTCGGAGCAAAAAGTGGCGTAATGGCCGTCCTTACGGCAGATTTGGCAACGAGGAGGCCGCTTGTTAGAGAAACGACCACCACGTCCTCGTTTGGACGAATTACGCGAGGAGCCTGAGTTATTTGTCTAATTTCCTTTGCCGGAAGCAGAGCCATCGGATGAAGTTTTGCCGTAGAACGCGGCCTGCGGAGCCGAAGATGAATGCATGGACTCCTGAAATAAAAAATAACTCTCCGCCTAGGAGACAAGATCACGAAAAGATGGAAGCTGGGTGAGGGCCATTTGCGCGACAGAGAAGGACGAGAAATCGGGGCCTAAACCGCGGAGAAACCAGTGTGCCTTGTCGGTGTTATCTACCGGACGTCCAATTGCTGCCAAACTGTCACAAATAGATTTAAAATCACGAGCATATTTAGAGACAGAATGATCACCTCGTTTGATAAGCTAAAGATCATCTTTAAGACGCAGCTCTCGAGTTTTTGATTTATTGCTGAAGGCGGTGTCCAAAGCGAGCCAAACCTCGCGCGCCGACGTACAACCAATGACCTCTGCCATGGCATCTTGAGAGAGGCTCGAGAGGAGCAAACTCAACAATTTATGATCCTGAGAATGCCATGCCTGGTAGACGGGATTTGGCGCAGGAATACCGGAAGACGCAGCGATCGTGGGCGACGGGGAAGGCGACGAACCATCAACGTATTTCATGAGCCCTTGACATGTGAGAAGGGGAACAACTTGCGACCGCCAGAGTAAAAAATTGGAAGATGATAACTTAATGGTTAACATATGAACCATCGTCGAGAGCGGAAGAAAGTCGGGCTCGGTAGTCATGGCGGCGCAAAAAAACGAACGAGGAAGAGAGGGAGAGGGAGAAGGATCGATTTATTAGGCTGATACCATGATAGGGTTTATAATATTTTCCATGTAATTGAAAATACATTGAAGGGAAATATATAGAGTTTACAAAGATATGAAAGATATGAAAATCTAAGATAAATCTAACTAAACCCTAATTGTAGCTAGAAAGATATGCATGTAACAAACATGCATAAATCACGTTATCACCAACCAATTCAGCTCTCAACAATGCATTCTTGCTATTAGCAATCTCCAACTTATCGTTTGTGTCTTTCTCCTTCTCCTTTTCATTAGCTCCAAATTCATCTTCAATCTAAAAAAATCCAGAAAGATCAAAATTCGGCACAACAATATCACTTGTTACTCGTGCCAAATCTGGATGCATCCGTGCAAACTTAGCTTCATGTGAATTCTCCATAGCCTTCATCGCCTAGCGAATTCTCCATAGCCTTCATCGCCTTGTTTTTCGACTGTGTTTTTCCACCTTATTTTTCAAATTCTAATTCCCATAGCTTAATTTCTCGACTCATTGAGGTTCTATTTATTTGATGGGGATTTATTTTAGGGAGTTAAATATTTAAATGTTAGTTTTTTAATTTTGATTTAAAATTAAAATTATAAGAATAAAATTGGAATATTATATTTAATTTTTTAAAGGGCTATGAGGAGTAAAAACGTAGTTGTATTTAGAATCACCCTTCTGAAATTGTATTAGATACAAGTGTATTTGTTTAAAAAAAAAGTTGTAAAAATTGAAATTTGAATTAATTTTTGTATCGATTGATTTTTTTAAAATCATACTTCAATAACAAAATGGAAGAAATTAAAAAAAATCTAGTCAACACCGTGATGACTCCAATTATAAAAAAATCAAAGAAGAAATTATTAAAAAAAATCAAAGATTTCGACTCCAATTAAAAAAAGGTAAAGTTCCAAAGATTTTGTCAAAATTTTATTGTTTTATTTTGGTGAATTGGAAGTAAATAAAGTTGGTTGAATTCGAAGTGAAGTGAAGAATGTGGTTGATTTTTATGTTTTATTTTTGTCAAATTTATGGTGTTTTAGTTTGTTTTGTTGTCGATTTTTATGATTTATTTAACTTTTCTTATTGATTATCGTCATACAAAATAAATGCAAAGAACACAACGATTAGGTGTTTGTCACTCTCTCAGTGATTGACACCACTGTATGTGTTTGAGATATTTCGACTAGCGGAGCAATCTTCTGTATTGCCTCCTCTGTTAACTCATCAGCTATTCCACTTGTCTTCGCCCGCCTCTGATCAAACCATTATTCTTGTATTTATTGATAAGTATCAATAATCGAGCATACGGATAACCGTCGAGCTTCCAACAACCTTGCATTGAAAACTTCAGTTGCATCCGGAATCAAGAAAATGTAACAACGGACTGGGCACTTCGACCTGCACCACCTTTCAGGACCTACTTAAAATGAGTTTATCTTATGCAACAAGTTTTGATTGTTGAATTTGATCCATAATCTGCCTGTAGCTCGACAAACGATAAGAATAAACAACAAGATGGTACAACTTCACAATGGTTGGACCAATGGTTGTCAATTTATTTTGGAGATGATAAAAACAAAGCCCGTGTGTTGTACCCGGATATGCTGCATTGACTGCATTTTTTTATGCTAACATATTGTTCTGATACGATCAACAATTGATCGTTGACTGCAAAACACATCCTTAATCGAGAGAGAAACCAGGTCCAAGTCTCGTCGTTCTTAATTGGCCCAACACCAATAGCAAATGGGAAAACATTTTCATTGTCATCTTTTGTAACATCTTTCATTGTTATCTTTAAAGTTCTTTGGGAGTTGGACTGTAATTTGCATATAGTGGTGGACTCACTAAGGACATGAACGGTCTGTACGGGGGATGGCTCCCGGTAAAAAGTCCCAACACTAGTGTCGCTTGTAGGATTCATAATAACATAAATACCGGTCTTCGAGCTAAAAGTGAGCAATCATTGCAACTCCGCATTCTCCGTCAGCAATGATGCTCCATTTATGCCGCTTCGAGTTTGAGATGTAAAATAATTATTGTACTCGCCTATGATATTTTATGCATCAAGAATCATCTGGATACTACTTCTCAATGTAGTTATGGGTATATTGGTTGTTGATAAGCAAACCAACATTTCCTCCCCCCAATATAGTGTCACAATTGATCGAACTGCCCATTGTAGTGCAAAAATGCGTTGCACCAATTCTCCATTTCAAAGGGTTGAAAGGGTGAGAGAAAGAGTGAATGAAAAAATGTCAAGTGCAATTTTTTTAGTATATGGTAAAGTTTGCATATGAATTGAATTATATTAAGTAAAGTTTATTATATGATTCAATAAATGAATTCAATGTTTACAAAAACAAATTAATTGAATTGATCAGTGCAATACAGTCAATTCAATGTACGAGTAATTTGTATTCACTATTTTTTCAAAATAGTTAATTCATTGGCATGCATGTGCGTGCATCTCAATGTATGAAAATTTTTTATTTACTCATCTAGTAATAAAAATCATTAATTGTCTAGCAGACATGTGTCATGGAGTGACAGTTTTGGGCCCAGATTCTCGGTCTCGGTCGTTCCCATGTGTGCTGGC
>JAPKLW010004332.1:12280-28359 GCA_026898455.1 Plectranthus barbatus
AATCCAAAAAGGAGGCGCGGAATGCAGGGTATGATGGATGAGTAGCTGCTATTTTGGCATTTTCATATTAGAATCATATATACACGCAGATCAGATATATGCAAATAAAGAGACTTTCCATCAAACAGAGAATGAAAAACTCATGGCTCTATAGATAAACTACCTTTAAGACAAACTTTAGATGGAAATGGTGACAATGAAGAAGTAGGCACAAAATATTTATAGCATGCATAAACATCAATATTTAGTAGGAGGGCCACCTTTTAAAGTATTCCACCTTTGCCTTTTTCATTGTGCTACTTTTTGTGTTGTTTATATTGTTGGCAGTGGCACCTAAAGATGTTCAAAGGACACTTGTTTTACTTTTAGAAATGGTTCAAAAATCTAAAATTATTTGGAAATATGTCGTTAGTAAAGCCAAGGGAAAAATGGTACCTCCCCAATAGCTTCATTTCGTGCCAGAAGGTGGAAGCTCTGTCAAAGCCAGAAGTACGGGTCCTTTCTCTACAAGGTTAAACAGTGAGTATGAGTTGGAACAGATACACATTTTCTAATAAAGATTCCACTTCAATAAGCCCCACAACCTCAGTATTCAGAGCATCATAAAAAATGTATGAAATGAGAAATGAGCCATTGAGATTTGGCACAATATGTATAAATCAAAAATAAATGCACCAAGGTAGAAATCACATATTTAAAAAAAACAATTTGTGATTCAAGTAGCATCTCAAACCAATTAGAAACTCAAAAAAATGGGGGGGGGGGGGGGCCCGGAAATCAAAATTCTAGTTCATAGTTCTTGTGAAAGTCTAATAGGATGAATGCATCACACTTTATGCTCAGGAGGAAACTAATGTTGAACTGGTGATAAATCCAGCTATACTATGTCCAAGAGAAAATTAAAGAGCATGTACATGGATCTGAACAATTGTGGCGAAGGTTTATGATAAAGGATTGCTAATGCTGTGGCCTGATAAAGAAAATTTATTGGCATAAATAATAAGCAACTGGAGGAGAACAAAATAAACAGCCAAGAGCATGCATGCAAAGAGTCCTAGTGTACTGATGAAAAATATGTTGAATTCATGAACATGGAAAAGAGTGAAGACACTAAGAAAGAAAGATTGGATAAAAGTACTTACTAGCCTTTTCTTTTTCTTTACATCGTACCGCATCAACTATCTCTTGTTCCTTAGCCTGTTTCAAGGCATCACAGGTGTAAAACATATAAAGTGTCAAGGTTACAGTAGATTTGTTTACAGTGTGGTGAGTCAAGTACCTCATACAATTGTCTCCATTTGACGGTCACTTTTTCCTGTCTCATCCTTTCGAGGACAATATTAAACCTTTTCTCACCAAAATCATCCTTGTAAAATCTCTTCCATAATTCATCAGAAGCAGGGCTTAGATCTCTACCCTTTAATAAGATCAAGATTCAGAAAAGACCATAAAATTAACCAAGAAGATCTGAAAAAATATGCATTTCAACGGAAATTGATGGCAAAAGAGTCTCACTTTTGTGCTGTTCTCAATGCGCCTCAACTGAGCAAGTGTACAGTGGGATAAAATGCGCTCTAAGAGGTGGTCCGCAGTATCTCCAACATCTCCTATATATCTAATATTGTCTATTGCCTTGTAAATACATAAGTCTACTAAAGATGGCCCTTTCTGCATCATCATGAAACACTTCTTTCACCTAGCAACCCTGCACGACTACCTTTTTACAGAAAAAAGAAAATGGAAAAAGAATGAAATTGTAACACAACCAGGTTCAATTGGAGAATACATCTTATTTTAGACAGTAAATTAAAGACACCTATCATTATAATTCTATTTAATACTTATATTTTATACCATAGATATTCTAAGAGGTTCATATAATAAAACTTCTCTTATCTATTTCACAGGCAAAGAAGGTTCAATTCGAACTCTCAAATCCATAACTGAAGTTGAAGAATTCACAATCGCCTAGAACTTAAAAGCATCTTAATCCATTCGATAAATTACTAATTCACAACTCATTAGACGCTAAGGGGCGATCGGAACAAATACATACTATTACAATTTACAATAATCCTACCAGCAAAGATTATAACTTTAAGAACAAATCTATCCAATTATGGATATTCATAACCCGAGAGATTACACTAGAAGGAGAAGATTCTATAATCAGCTCAAACTGCCAGCGAAAAAACAACAGGACGGGAATAAAACAAACTTCATATACAGCATCAATAGACAAGCAGCTGCATCACCGGAAGAGAAAACGTTGCGGAGGAGGAGATCGGAACTGGGACGGAGGATATGATGGCGTCACCAACAATCGATTATGGCGATTGTAATCGCGTTAGAAAATTTAGGAAATTTTACAATCAGTCAAAATATTTCATGCTCTCCTCGTATTACTGTTCTGTTTTTTCACTGTTTTTATTGTGGCGGAAACCCTAAAATAATTGGGTAGTTCAATTTTTTCCTTATATTTAATTTTCCTTTTGCAATGGGATTTATTAGTTGAATTTGATTTGTTTTTATAGCTAACTAATATGTTAGGATTATATTTTTAATATTACCAATTAATTATTTATTTTTATGATTATTTGTGCACCTAAGTGTATTCATATATTTTCTCATAAGAAAAAAAATAAAAATGTATTCATATATACTCGATGAGCCTATTGTATATATATTTATTCTAGTATAATGTAATTTGAATTAATTTCAAATTTTATAATTATTAATTCTTTAATTAACCTAAAATTTTGCATTTAATATAATAAAATATATAAATTTAGATGATATTAAAAATTTGATTGATATTTTAAGTAGTATTTTTGAATTGATTAATTTAAAGTAATTTATAACATTAATATATGCTTGACTGTATCTATCATATATGTTACAATTAATTTTACACCAATGTCTCATTTTGTTTATTAAAAATATCATCAACTATGAAAAATACTCTAATGTTTCTCTTATCACTAAATTATATCTTGGAGTTTGATTTTGTCAATTAAAAAATACCCTCAATCATTAACGGTATTAAAATGTTGATGAATCCTACATTAACTAATGCACGTCATTTCCAATTTTATTGCATATATATGTCATATGTGGCATATATTAGGGGTGTTCGTGGTCTGGTTTGACCGGTTTGAAAGCAAAATCTCGGCTAAACCAATAAGTATGGTTTGAGATTTTTTCAAAGCAAGCCGACGAAATATTTTATCTAAACCAAACTATATAAAAAATAATTTGGTTCGGCCGGTTTGATAGTTTGAAATAAAATATGTTTAACTTTCAACAATCTACTATATCGATAGTGGAAACTTTAATTGATTTATAGAAAAATAGAGCTTAAATGTAAATCAGTTAATTTCAATTATTTGTTATTGTTTATTATAATATAATTTTAATTTTAAAATCTTATTTTTATAATTTAGTGTAAAATAAAAAAAGACATGTGGGTCAATGACTCAATTGTATTAAATTTATAACCTTAAAATTTCAAATGTAAAATTATAATAATGATGTTTATATTTAATTTAACTTAAAAATCATAATAAAATTATAATATTTAATGTTAATACTAAAAAATATTAATTTTTGATAAAATTTTTAAAAGTAAAACTAGACCATGATTGTCAAGACATTTGAACATGGGTCAATAGTAAGAAAGGATAAGAACTTATGTTGGGAAATCTGTCTAAGGTTTCCTCCCCCAGTAGCTTACTTGTTTAGATTATAGTTTTGGTGGATCAAATCCTAAGTCCTACCAGCGTCAGTTGTCTCTACATAGCTCTCGTCTTATATGTAAAGTCCTGTTTAGGTCTTTGTGTTGTAAGTCGCAGCTGATCAAGACTCATGCTGACAATGTTCACCAGCATGAGAAACGCTTACCACTGGCTACTGTTCACCAGTTGGGAAAAGTTTCATCAGCAGGCGGCTGACAAAGACTCGTGCTGACACTGTTCACCAGCATGAGAAGCGCTTATGACTGGGTACTGTTCACCAGTTGGGAAGGGTTTCATCAGCAGGTGGCTGACAAACCTTACCAGGAGAATGCGTGTTCCTACTTACACTATTCACCAGCGGTGATTTCACCAGTCATGGGAGATTCCGAAAAGAGTTAACATCCAGAGATTTGGTAGACTTAGATGATGCCAGGGCAAGTCACCAGCAGAGACTGCCAGCACAAGATCACCAGTATGATCTACCAGTCAGATGTTACCAGCAGAATTCCAGATTCTCTCTCCCCGCGTAGTAGAGACAAAAAGAAGATTCTCTGAGGAATCGACTGACAAAGTAGAGACAAAAAGAAGATAACTTAAAGTCTATCAGTCACAAGATGCCAGTCTTATTCCTCGGATTGACAGAGAGAGCCGTTCTGACACAAAGAGATCTGTGTCAGATAAAGCGGTCAAAGGTATGGTTCCTTTCCGGAAAAGCATACCTGCCGCCGTCAGAAGGACATCCGAGGTCTGACACCTTTCCGGATGCGTCCAAACGGCTAGAAAGTTTGAATCGGTTCCTGCGGCTATAAATACGTTGCAACCACCAACATTCAAACATTCCACTCATCTGCTCAACCACCGAAAGAACTGAAATTATTGCAAAATCGCATAAAGTACTTTTGAGGCTTTTCATAAAGCTTTCCGTGTGTTGATTTATCAAACACGAGACTTCAAGCTTTAAGCATGTAAGTTAAAGATCTCACTTGGTGTTCTTTCTCCTTCGAGAGAGTTCACAGCAGCTCCTGTGCTTACCAGCACTTGAGTTATTACGGGCATTCTGCCGTAGAGACTGTTACGTTCTTGGGAGAACTAAAACACCTAGCTAGCTGTGGAGGTTGAAGTGACGTGCTCGCACTCCATTAGCTGAGGAGAGTTGAAGAAGGATCCAGGACCGGGAGTGGTTGATCTAGTGAACTGGTGGACGAGGCATTCACCAGCTAGAGATAGATCGTAGGAGACCTGTACCTGATTACTCTTAGTGGAATTTCCAGTGCTTCGACTGGAGAGTGGACGTAGATCGATTGATCGAACCACTATAAAAATCCTTTGTTATTTATCAGCTTTCTGTCTTTCATTCATATTTTAAACCCAACACTCAAGTGCTGGAGTATATCCTGAAACTGATATATAACTGTGCAAACAAGGCTAAATATTCTAAGTTTTGAATCACCAGCTGACAGGTCTCAGTTGTCAGCTGTGTGTAAGTAGCGTGCAAGAAAACACTTAACATTATTTATCAGCTTTCGGTCTTTCTAGACTGGTCGTACACTGAGTCGCTTAGGACCGAGATCCAAGTTTCCTTGCACTCCACTTTGTCTGTCTATTGTTTAGCTCAGGTACGCAAGATGAATATCCCGAAGCTGCCCAACTACAATCCGGACAAGCATGCTATGTGGCGAAAGAGGTCGCTCATTCAGCTGAAAAGCTTCCATCTGGAGATGAAAGACGTGCTGGAGAAAGGGCCGATTGAGATCACCAAGACGAGGCACCAGATAGGAGATCAACCAGCTGCTGAGATCCCAAAGCCCCCAGAAGAATGGAACGCTGAAGACAGGAGGCGGAATCAGCTGGACTCCGTTGCTCTCGAGATGATCTTATCATCTCTTCCAGATCCGCTGATGGAGGAAGCCCTCCAATTTGACAGCGCCAAGGCAGTCTGGGACTACCTTGATAGTCTCTGTAAGGAGACAGATCAGATGAAGCGCAACAAGTTGCAAGTTGCGGTGGACAAGTACGAGTCATTCCAGATGCTGACTGGTGAAACCATCAAGGAGATGGAGGCTAGATTCAATGCTATAGTCAGCGAGCTGAAGTCTTTGGACAAGGAGTACTCGAATGCAGAGCTTAATGCAAAGATCCTGTCAAAGATGCCCAAGGAGGACTGGTTTGTGAAGACTACATCTCTTAAGGAGAAGGATCTATCCAAGATGACTCCCAAGGAGCTATTTGCTCAGCTCCAAGCACATGAGTGGGATATCCAAATGGTGAACAAAAATGAAGCCATTCGGACCGTTGGATCTCCCAGCATCAAAACACATGACGAAGCCTACTTCGTCAAGAGGGATTTCAAATGGAAGCCCAAGAAGCCTTTTCATACTGACAGATCTGCTGGGCAGCACAGCCAGCAGAAAGAGATCCCATCCCCATCGGGATCTAACTCAAAAGGCAGCGAGAGCTCTATCGCAGATCTTGAGCAACAAATGAAGAGACTGGCTGTACTTCTGGAGAAAGCCAAGGCGAAACAGGGAGTTTCTCTCAGCTCATCTGATGGAAAGTTCGTCAAGAGAGCTCCCCGCGCGTGTTATCAGTGCCAATCCCCTGACCATCTTAAATTTGAATGTCCACAAGTGGATAAAGAAGAGCGGGAAAGGCTGAAGAAGCTCTTTGAAGAGCGTGCATCCAAGGCCGTTGCTAAGGCCATGCTGACAAGGACAGAGGTTCCTGATATACCTGACCATGATGATGGAGAGTATGCGTCAGATGAAGAGTCAGAAGAGGAAGCGCTACTGGCGCTGATGGTAGCTTTCGGAGAGGAAGCACATGAAGAATGTGCTGACAGTGAGGGGGAACAAGCACTTGCTGCTGACGACCAGGTACAATCTGTTCCCTCATTGCACATCATGTCTCCACGCATCCTAGACGATGCTGAGTCGCATTGCTCCGACTCAGAGGTTGTCACCATAGATATTCTTCAGCAAGAATTTCTTAAATTTTACGAAATAAAGAATATCTTGGCTAGCGAAAACACCTCGCTAAAAGATCAGATTTCTATTTTGACCAATGAGATTGAAAAATCTAGGTCACTCGGTGTAGAGTTAGCCACTCTGAAAGAAACTCACTCAGATTTGCTCAAAAATTTTGAAATTTTAAAAACTGAGAGAAATACCTTTCAAAAGATTGTCCTTGAGCAAGACAATAAAATAAATCATTTGAACAAAGGCTCAAAGAATTTGGAAGAGGCTCTCCTTCATTGGAGAAAGCCTACTGATAAATCCGGGTTGGGATTTGAAAAGGATTTGAGCATAAACCAACCCGAACTCACAGCTGATAAGGGTAAGGGCAAACTGATAAATGCATCAGCACCAGCTGGTAATACCAGTCAGTCCCGTATGGCTGATCAGCACAGGAATAATAAGACCAGATTCATATGTGAGTCATCACGACAAAAACCTCAACTGGCAAAATCCTCTGCTGACAGGACGCCAGCACACCCTAAGACGCAGACTAAGCCGAATAATTCTAAGGCAATGAAGTCAGCGTCAGCTACCAGTGGAATCCGACAGCCAGCACCAGCTGTCAAGGGAATTCACACACAACCTCGTCAGTATGCCAATCACCAGCATACTTACAAGGGATCCAAATCTCAGAGTAACTCTGAGAGAAGGATAATACCTGATAGGAGGAATACCTATTAGAGGCCTGAGCCCAATCACAAGTTTTCTCAAAGGGCTGTGAAGGATAGCCATGGTGGTCCACACTTCCAGAGACCACGAAGGCAACACACACAACCGAAAAAATATTTCCGAAACTCTCAGCGGAAGAATACTTCCAAAGGAGTTACACACACAGCCACACCTTCCCAAACCAAACTCATGCATTACTTCAAAAGGAAGGGAAAGGCTACTAATGATATCAGCAAGGGTAAAACCAAGCTGAAAATCACTAAAGTCTGGATTCCGAAAGGAATCATTCAGCGATCTAACCCTGCAGGACCCGCAGAAGATCGGGGACCTAAATAAATTCTTTATCTTTCTTGCAGGTACAGGATCATGCAACACAGCTTCAGAGGTCGAGAGAGTGGATCTTAGATAGTGGGTGTTCAGCTCACATGACTGGTGAAGAGGATCTGTTTGCAGATCTTATCAAGGTCAAAGGACCTCCAGTTATTTTTGGTGATAACTCTAAGGGCAGAGTTATTAGCAAGGGCTGCATCGAGAAGGACGATGTCAGAATTATAAATGTATCCCTTGTTACCTCTCTCAAGCACAACCTCCTGAGTATCAGTCAGCTGTGCGATAGTGGCTACACAGTTCACTTTGAGAAATCAGAGTGCCAGATCAAGGACGAGATGACTGGCGAGACCAAGTTGAGAGGTATTCGAAAAGGAGGACTATATGTCATCGACTGGCAAAGTGGGAAGACAGATTCATGCTTCGTGGCCACCAGTACTATGGAAACTAACAGGCTGTGGCACAAAAGGTTGAGTCATCTGAATTTCAGAACTATCAACTACCTGGCCAAGCATGATCTTGTGGAAGGACTTCCCAAGGGAGGATTCAAGAAGGAAGGGATTTGCAAAGCATGCCAGCAGGGCAAGCAAACTAAGAAGTCCTTCAAGAACCAGTCGCCAGTCTGCCCCAGTACCAGTCGGGTACTCGAGTTGCTACATATGGACCTCTTTGGACCAGTAGCACCTCAAACCATTGGAGGAAGACGTTATTCGCTGGTGGTAGTCGATGACTACTCGCGCTATACCTGGGTAAAGCTTCTCAGAACCAAGGATGAAGTGAAAATCATTCTTCCAGATTTGATTGTCAAAGCACAGAAACAGAGAGAAGCTATGGTAAAGCGGATACGGTCAGACAATGGGACGGAATTCTGCAACAGTCTGCTGATGGATTTTTGCGCGGAAGCCGGCATTAAGCATGAAAGATCTGCACCAAGGCAACCGCAGCAGAATGGACTGGCAGAACGTAGGAACAGGACGCTGAAAGAAGCAGTCCGGTCCATGCTGGCAGAATCCGGCTTAGGACAGAGTTTTTGGAGAGAAGCGTTGGTGACGGCCTGCTATACTCAGAATAGAAACGGGATCAACGACAGACTCAAGAAAACTCCCTACGAAGTTTATTTTGGTCATAAGCCTTCTATAGATCATCTTCGTGCTTTCGGTTCACCATGTTATGTCCATAATAATGGTAAGTCGAAGTTAAATGCTTTTTCGCCTAAGGCTGATGAGGGTGTCTCTGTCGGATATGGACATCCCTCTCACAAGGGCTATAGAGTATTTAACAAGACCACCAAACTTGTGGAAATAACATGCAATGTTGTTTTTGATGAAGCTACTTTAGTGCGCAGGACATTACGACAACTGGCTGAAGATGTTCCTGAGGTCAATGATGTCGTTGATCAGTTGGGCAGGAATTCTTCCAATGCTCAACCAACTGGTTTGACTAGACCTATGACTGGATCATCTTCACAACCAGTATCCTCGGTTGCCCATCAGCAATCCGGGAGGGTCGGTGATGCAATTGACCTTGCTGAGACCTTACACTCAATCTCCCTGAGTGGAACTGGCAATAATGCAGGGGGAATTCCGTCTGGAATTTTTGAGCCAGAAGACGACGATGAACCAACTGGAGTGGATACACCAGCTGACGATGTAGATATCGCAGAAGGCTCAGAAAATCAGTCAGATAGTGAAGCTGACGAAGAGATTGTTCCGACTGGTGAATGTCAACCACCAGTTGCAATTGCAGCTCCGACAGGTGAAGTTCAGGAAGCACCAGTCATCAGGACAGAAGAACCAACGCCAGCAGATTCTCATCTTCCCAAATGGCTGAGAAATCACCCATCCGATGCTATTCTCGGTGATCCAGAAGGTTCTGTTCAGACTCGACACGGCAGTGCGCTCCTGACTTGTTTTATTTCTCAAGTGGAACCTACTTCCATAGGAGTTGCGCTAGAATCTGCCGATTGGATTAATGCCATGCAAGAAGAGCTTGCGGAATTCACTCGCAACAATGTTTGGGACTTGGTAGAGAGACCATCACATCAGTCAGTGATTGGCACCAAGTGGGTTTTCAAGAACAAGCGAGATGAGAATGACACTGTAATCAGAAACAAAGCTCGTTTAGTCGCCAAAGGTTACAAGCAATGTGAAGGCATCGACTTCGACGAGACCTTCGCACCAGTTGCAAGAATGGAGGCGATACGGCTGTTCCTTGCGTATGCAGCGTATCATGGTTTCACGGTATTCCAGATGGACGTGAAGAGCGCCTTCTTGAATGGCGAGCTAAAGGAGGAAGTATATGTCGAACAACCTCCAGGCTTTGAAGTAGGCACCAAAGTGTACAAGCTGAGAAAGGCCCTGTATGGATTGAAACAGGCACCCGGGGCTTGGTACGAGACGCTATCACAGTTCCTAATCAGTAATGGATTTCGGAAAGGGAAGATCGACAGGACTCTCTTCCTTATCAAGGATGCTGATGATATGCTAATGGTGCAGATATATGTTGATGACGTTATATTCGGGTCAAAGAATATGTCTCTCTGTGAGAAGTTTTCTCAACTGATGCAGAACTCATTCCAGATGAGTATGATGGGCAAATTAACATACTTCCTAGGACTCCAAGTCCAGCAGTCAACTGATGGAATTTTTATTAATCAGAGGAAGTATGCCAAGGACCTAATTCAGAAATATTGCCCAGAGAAGACTAAGGCTCTCAGAATACCGATGAGCACCAGTTGCCAGATCTTTCTTGATGACGAAGGAGAATCGGTTGATCCTTCCAGCTACAGAGGTATTATTGGATCACTTCTCTATCTGACAGCCAGCAGACCCGACATTTCATACTCAGTCGGAGTGTGTGCCAGATTTCAAGCCAATCCAAAGAAGTCACACATGGAAGCTGCTAGGAGAATAGTGAAATACCTCAAAGGAACTGAATCACTTGGCTTATGGTACCCCAGGAATGATGAGCTTACACTCATTGGGTATTCAGATTCAGATTTTGCTGGATGCCGTATAGATAGAAAAAGTACCAGTGGTACGTGTCAGTTTCTAGGACACAAGCTAATCAGCTGGTTTAGCAAGAAGCAACACTCAGTTGCTACATCTACTACTGAGGCTGAATATGTTGCCGCTGCCAGTTGCTGTGCTCAAATTCTCTGGATCAAGCAACAACTGGAAGACTATGAAATGGACACTGGTTGTGTACCCATCTATTGCGACAACAACAGCGCTATGTGCATAACGAAGAATCCGGTTCATCACTCTAGGACCAAGCACATAGATATCCGACATCACTTCATACGTGATCATGTCGAGAAGAAGGATATCAGCGTAGAGTACATCAGAACTGACAATCAACTAGCTGACATCTTCACCAAACCTTTGCCAGAAGCAAGATTCAAGGAGTTGTGCATCAAACTCGGTCTTATGGAGATTGATGCGAGCCCTAGTGTTGAGGAAGAATGAGTCCCAGATCTCATTCCGTTCTTGATTCTCTGAAGGATGGTGATTAAGACTAAGTCCAAGCTCTTAGTCTTCATGTTTTCTTTAGTGGTGGCTCAAAACCACAGGTGGTATCTACTGGCAGAACTTATTCCATAAACAACGAAGGAAATGAGTCCCAGCTCTCATTTCGAATTTGCCAGCAGTCATGCACCATCCGTCGAAGTAAAATTGGGTCCCAGCTCCCAATTCCAAGCAATAATGAAGAAGTGAAGAGAAGATTATGCGGAATGAATTGAGTCCAAGCTCTCAATTCTTTCAATCTTTCAAGTTGTCAGCAGACAACTGGTGATATATCAACGACTGGTGAAAATTGAGTCCTAGCTCTCAATTTGTCTAAGTACACGGGAACCAGTTGTGAGTATCAGTTGTCGACTGGTAAGAAGGCCATACTGGCAGGGGGAAGTATGCGACTGGCGTATACTACTGATGACCAGGTATACTACTGATGACCAGTTGAGTCCCAGCTCTCAACTGACGTTCTCTTGAAGTCCAAGAGTCATGCCAGCTGTCGCAGAAATGGCGGGAAAGGTTTAAAATTGGTCTTGCGTGTGCATATCTTCGAATTTAATGCGGCATTTAATGCCACATTTAATGCGCACAGTGACTGCGCAGTCAAAAGCAATCTCGCGACCAATCAGCGCGTGCCATGTCAGCTACACGCACCATCCCACGTCAGCACGACCACGCACGTCGCTACAGGGAATCGTGCCTGCTGATGACCGTCGATCCTCACTTTTGACGAATTCATCTCGTCCATCCATCCCAGCATGGCACCAGTATAAATAGCTGTTATTCGTGATCGGAAAAACTCTTATCATTCCTTCAAATTTTTCGAACATTTTTCTTTTCCGTTCATCTTCTTTAAAATTTCCGAACACTTATTCCCTGAAAACATGGCATCTTCATCCAACCCCACTGCTGATAAATCATCCTCTTCCACTGAGTCTTTGGATCTAGACTTACCATTAGCCGAATCACACATGCCTACCTTCACTGGCATTGTGAAAGAAGAAGACATAGATTATACCTACCCTTTCAACAAGCTTGTTCAGTTGAACAAAAAGGCCACCCAACATCTCCTTTCTAACTCCCAGATCAGAGCCGCCCAAGTCCAGAAGGAGAAGATTTTGAACGACAAACTGGCCGAGAAGCATTACGGCGAGGAGCTCATGGAAATGATCGACCATGAGCAGCTCCGACCATACTTGACGGCAACCCTCAGGAACTTCCACCCACATATGGTCGCCGAGTTCTATGCTCGCGCGGTGATAGCTGACGACAGGAAATCCTTCACCACGTCGGTGTTCGGACACCTGATCACCATCGACGTAGAGTACCTAGCCAACCTCTTTGGGCTGAGGAGTACTGGTGAGGAGGTGGCGACGTATTACAAGGATGATACGGTGGAGTTCAGGCGGAGGTGGACTGAATGGAAGAAGGAGGGGGTGACTATCTTCAAGACTGGCATGAAGAAGTCAGAGATGGACGAATACTGGCAGATGGTATGCGACATTGTGGTGCGCATGCTCCAGTGCGAGGTCGGCTCTTATGCCGAACTAAGCTTAAAGAAGTTCTCCGTTATGTGCGCGCTGGTGGATGGCGTATATGGAAACTGGGCCGAGTTCATTTTCGGCCGGCTGCTGGAGAATGTGGAGAAGAACTGCACAGTCAAGACTGACGGCAGGTTCCTCCATGCAGTGTCTTTTGGCCTGCGAATCAGCCACATTCTGGAGGTGGAGATGGGGGACCGAATCGACCAAGGGGAGCAACTGGTCAGGTCCGACTTTATCCCAGTCACCAGGGTCAAACTTCCTGGCCCAGACTACAAGAAGCCTCAACGGCTGAGAGGCAAGAAGGCTGTGGACCCTACCGACCAAGTTTCTGAGGAGGAGTCAGAACCAGTAGATGAGGCCGTGCCAGATGTAGCTCTTCCGCTGACAGCTGAGGCGAAGGCAGAAATGAAGAGGAAGTATGAGGTGGAATCCTCATTTCTCGAGATGGAGCAAGCAGTGACTGGGTCATCAGCTCAAGTGCCAGTCACCAGGACACCTCCTAAGAAGAAGCCCAAGTTGCACCAGTCCCAGCAGCCCCAGCCAGCTGTCATCTATGCTCCAGAATCAAAGAAGATATCTATACCAGTCAAGAAGTCCATCCTTGGACTGACTGAGGAGGAGACGATAGATAGAATGACCAGGAAAAGAAAGAGAATCAAGACGAAGGCTCAGAAGCTGGCTGAGCAAGCTGCGAAGGAACCAACAGCTTCTATTGTCAAAAAGAAGCAGGCTCAGGCAAGGCTGAAGGCCTTGGCCGACCAGCGAAAGAGGGAGGCTGAGCTGGCAGCCCCCGATGAAGCCTTTGCTAGGATAAAGGCTGAGCACGAATCCCGTCGTCAGGCGCAGCTGGCGGAGCAAATGCAACAAGTTGCCAAGGGCAAATGGGCTGTTGCCCAGACTTCAAGTGTTGTGCCACCAGCACTAGCTCCGGGCCAGATCCTACCAGATGAATCTTTTACGCACCTGTTGGACATGGGATCGGAGGACGTGTTTTCCCTGGTTGAAAGTTATCAACCAGAAGAGGATGTGGTTCAAGTCCCACTGGCCGCGCAAGGGGGTGCCAGTATAGGAGTTGTTTTCATGGCGACCACCCCGGAAAAACTGGCGAGTTTCTCAGATGTAAGCTCAGATTCTGATGATGTAGAGATGCTAAGGGACGAGGAACCAGCTGCCCCAGCTGAGGAGGAAGAAGTTGCAATGGAGACTACTGGTGAGGAGCCAGCTGCTCCAGCTGCGCCAGTCATAATCATTCCCGAAGAAGAATCCTCACCAGTGGTACATCACTCCAGGGTGCAGCGGATGGAGCCAAGGGATCTTTTCCCCAATTTTGAGGCTGAGGCTCGTCCAGCTGACAGTCGTCCACACCCTTCAGAAGCATCATCATCTTCTGGACGACCAGCTGCACCCACACCAGCATCAGCGCCTCGTGTGCGTCAAGAGAGGAGTTCTTACATGCTGAGTATCCACCTTCATCACCTGATCGATGAAGATACCTTTCAGGCGAGGGTCACGGGGATTCACAGGTGGGAGCACCGCGGAGACCTGGCGTTTCAAAATTCAAGAGTGCCGGAGCCTTCAGCATTCTACATTATCCCCACCAGCGGTCTCCCCCACCAGTCAATATACGCTTCAAGAATCTACGACTGGTGCCTGCCCCTGCATCCAGTGGAGTACTTCAACCTCTCTCTATATGAATATGCTGAAAATATCACAGCTGAAGTGGAGCGAGCTGTCGATGAAGACTTAGTCACCAGGTTTGGGGACCTGGCTGACATTTTTGATGCCGAACTCTTCCTGGAGTTCCGGAGATGGAGGATCTTCGACTGGTGCGAGCGCAAGCTAAATGTTGAGGAGCACGCAGTGCTGTATGCCAGGCTCGGGCTTGGGTACTGGCGAGCAGAGGAGGAATGGGAAAATGAGTTTATGGGTACTGAAGCCCAAGGCCACCACCAGCTGTCTATCAGGCGAATCAAGCGCCGATTGAAGAAGATTGCTCTCTACAGACAGCTGACTGGATCCTCAGGCCTTCCACGATCAAAACCGGTGAAGTTACCTTTCCTCCAGTTCCAGAGCACCAGCCGAGGGTATCAGCTGATATACGCTCTCCGCCGCATCAGGGTACTTGTCACTCTCCCCAGGATCCCTCCATACTTTGCTATCTTCTTTGACATGGCTGCCAGCTCTCTGCTGGTAGACCACATAGTGGAGGAGGATCCCTCGAGAGGTTGGTGGCTGACCACTGTCGTCCCCCCTGTTCCAATGGTCATGGGCGATCTTGCCCCATTTCATATGGACTGGCAGCTGGTGGTTTTCACAGCCCCACCTGTTTTTGCACAAGGCCCGCCAGCACCAGCCGAGGTGCTCGCGAAGGAGCCCGCATCAGCCACGGTGCCCGCGGAGGAGTCCGCCCCAGTGGAGGTACCAGCTGATACTGCACCAGCAATGGCTACTACCGCACCTGATGAGCCTTCCACATCCATGGAAGTTTCTGCGGAGCCAATCTCTGTAATTCATCCTCCTGCGCAACTTCTTGCTTACATCGACGCCAGGATGGATCAACGTTTCGCCACTTTCCAAGCCAATGTAGCGCAACAAATGGAGTCCGTCACCGCCGGTGTTACCACCTTTTTGGCGCGGATCCAAGAGGGGGAAAGGGCGCGAGCACTGGCTGAAGAGGAGAGAGCCAGAATTGTTGAGGAGGAGAGACGCCTTGCAGCTGAAGAGAGGAGAATTGCTGCTGAAGAGAGGCTGAAGAGAGAACAAGAAATGGCCGCTCTTACTGAGATCCTGAGGTCTATCACCAGTGCTCGGACTCAGTCACCAGGATCATCTTCCAAGCCATAGACTAGTCAGTTATCATTCACTGTACATGTAATTGCTAAATCTTTAATGGAATGTTAACTGGCAAGTTGATGACAATCTCTAATTGTCCAACAATTGTCTAAGTTTTTACTTACCAGCTGAATTTACACATCCAATGTAATCAGCACCAGCACTCGTCTTGCATGTTTTAAATTTATTTACATGCTTATCCTTTGCTCAGATCTTAATTTCCATATTTTTAAACGAGCATTATCTCTCCTAGTTTGAGGGGGAAGATTTTTTTTAGTTAGAGCTGATGTTGAGGAAGTAATTTCGTGGGTTTAGATCTGATAGGTTTCACTTGTAAAACCCTGAAATCTTTTGTAACTTTCCTCATCAGCTGAGTGCTCGCTGGTTAGGCTTTGATCGCACCAAAAAGGGGGAAATTGTTGGGAAATCTGTCTAAGGTTTCCT
>JAPKLW010004333.1:1588-27566 GCA_026898455.1 Plectranthus barbatus
GATCCTGCTACCTGAACTGATCCTCAAAGAGCAGAACAACAAGGGAGTTACAGTTAAAAGAATTAGATCAGATAATGGAACGGAATTCTGTAATGGAATTCTAATGGACTTTTGTGCGGAGGCTGGAATTCATCATGAAAGATCCACTGCCAGAACTCCACAGCAGAATGGGCTAGCAGAACGAAGAAACAGAACACTAAAGGAAGCAGCACGGTCCATGCTTGCTGATTCAGGACTCAATGGAAAGTATTGGGGAGAAGCTATCATGACTGCTTGCTACACTCAGAACAGGAGTGCGGTTAATGGCAGATTCAACAAAACCCCTTATGAAGTGTATAATGGTCGTAAGCCTTCTATTAAACACTTTCGTACTTTCGGTTCAACATGTTATATCCATAACAATGAGAAGTTTAAGCTTAACACTTTTTCGCCTAAGTCTGATGAAGGTGTTTTTCTAGGATATGGATACCCTTCTCACAAAGGTTATAGAGTGTCAAACAAGACAACTCGAATTGTGGAAATAACATGTAATGTTATTTGTGATGAGTCTACTTTAGTGCGCAGGGCTGACAAAGAACAGAGGAATGACAATCATGAGACCAATGATATCCATGATCAATCTCTTCAAAATTCTTTCGAAAATATGAGTATTGATCTGATTAGGTCTAAGACTGATGTCACTCCAGAGGCATCGCACTCAGCAGGTGACCAGACTGCTGACAAGGCCGGTGATGCTAATGATCATGCTGAGGCCCCATCCTCTATATATCTAAATGAGAATTTAGATGTTGCTGGTGCACTTGACGATCGAGAGGATGAAGAATCTACCGAAGATCTTAGCAAAGGAGTTGCTGAGAATCCAATCCTGGAGGAACCTGCTGCTGAAGCTCCAACCGTTGTCATACATGCTCATGCCGATCCTATTTATGAAGATCCAGAAGCAGAAGAAGAAGGAGTACAAGTTGTCCCAGTTGCAGAACCCCAGGAGATTGCAGTGGAAGCCAATCAAAATAATACTCATCAAGAAGGAGAACCAGATGCTGAAATTCCAGGACGTATCAGACCGTCATGGCTACGAGCACATCCTTTAGACAGTGTTCTTGGAAGCGTAAATGACCCTATCCTAACCAGACAAGGGAACGGCAATGCCATGCTAGCTTGTTACATATCTAATGAAGAACCCAAGAAAGTAGAAGAAGCATTGCTAGATGCAGATTGGGTGAATGCCATGCAAGAGGAGCTTGCAGAGTTCACACGCAATAATGTGTGGGAACTAGTCGACAGACCAGAACATCAAAGTGTGATAGGCACTAAATGGGTGTTCAAAAACAAGAAAGATGAATCAGGTGCTGTAGTAAGGAACAAGGCGCGTCTTGTGGCCAAAGGGTATAGACAATGTGAAGGAATAGATTATGATGAAACATTCGCCCAGTAGCAAGACTAGAGGCTATCCCTCTATTCTTGGCATATGCTGCGTACCATGAGTTTGATGTGATGCAGATGGACGTAAAAAGTGCCTTCCTTAATGGCGAGCTCAAGGAGGAAGTTTATGTCGAGCAACCTCCGAGATTTGAGCAAGGTAATCAAGTCTACAGGCTCAAGAAGGCACTATACGGTCTGAAGCAGGCACCACGAGCCTGGTATGGAACTTTGTCCAAGTTTTTATTGAATAATGGATTTCAGAAAGGGAGGATAGATCAAACTCTCTTTTGCATTAAAGATGGAGACAACATTCTGCTAGTTCAAATTTATGTTGACGACATAATCTTTGGATCAAAGAATCAAGATCTATGTGATAGATTCTCTGATCTCATGACTAGCCATTTTCAAATGAGCATGATGGGAAAGATGTCCTATTTTCTTGGACTACAAGTTCATCAATCCAAAGAAGGAATATTCATTCATCAGAAGAAGTATGCTCGTGACTTAATCGCCAAATACTGTCCGGAGAAGACCAAGAGTTTGCGCATACCTATCAGCACAACATGCATTGCTGCTCTTGAAAAAGAAGGAGATGATGTGAATCCTACTCTTTACAGAGAAATCATAGGTTCACTACTGTATCTCACCGCTAGCAGACCAGATATCTCGTATGCCGTGGGATTATGTGCCAGATATCAAGCCAAGCCTAAGAAGGTTCACTTTGACACTGCCAAGAGAATTGTTCGCTATCTGAAGTTTACAGAAGGATTAGGAATTTGGTATCCCAGAGAAGATGGTCTAGCTCTGATTGGATATTCAGATTCTGATTTTGGAGGATGTAAGATCGACAGGAAAAGCACTAGCGGCACATGTCAATTTCTGGGACACAAGCTCATTAGTTGGTTCAGCAAAAAGCAGCACTCTGTTGCTATCTCCACTACTGAAGCAGAGTATGTAGCTGCTGCTAGTTGTTGCTCACAAATTCCATGGATAAAGCAACAATTACAAGATTATGGGATTTCTCCTGAATGTGTACCCATCTATTGCGACAACAATAGTGCCATGTGCATCACAAAGAATCCTGTTCATCACTCTCGGACCAAGCATATTGATATTCGTCATCACTTCATACGAGACCATCAAGACAAGAGAGATATCGATGTTCGCTATATATGCACCGAAGATCAAATAGCAGACATATTTACAAAGCCCCTTCCAGAAACCAGATTTAAAGAGTTGTGCTTGAAACTGGGATTAATGGAATTAGATGCTGACGTGGATGAATGAGTCCTAGCTCTCATTCTTTCTATAAGGATATTTTTGCAATTTGGTTGATAAATATTATATTCTGATTGCTATGTTTTCGATCTGTTGAAGATATCCTGACATTACTACACTACAAAATGCTGAACAATGTCATGAAAATAGTTGAAAAGAAGGAATCTAAAACCAACATATTCATTCAACAGAAGGATTACAGACTTCGAAGGCTATCAGATACATTCAACTCTACACCATCATGTGATACAAATCTAACAACATTTTTGTGGACACAAAAGGAAGGAGAGCTCAGAGCATTCGTCAACCACAGTTCGGAAAATGAGCCCTTAAAGGATAAAAGTCGAATCCCATCAAAGGGATACCTTCAGAAGCAAGATGAGGGAACGTCTGCTCAAGCAACCAACTTAGCTGCATGGCAGTTGGCAGAGGAAACTGAGGAAAGAGATCGATGCATCTCTTCACTCCATCAAATAAGAATTCCGCCCAATCAACGTCC
Source organism: Plectranthus barbatus (assembly GCA_026898455.1). NCBI lineage: Eukaryota > Viridiplantae > Streptophyta > Magnoliopsida > Lamiales > Lamiaceae > Plectranthus > Plectranthus barbatus. The sequence goes on from JAPKLW010004333.1 coordinate 4,788, forward strand.
TTCATTTCCGAATCAATGGCCATCATGGCCCTCTAAATCCTTGGGTTCAACACATAATTGTCAGCAAGGACTCCAAAGGTGACATTGCTAACAATGTCAAAAATGACTCTGTACTCCTCCTTCAACTCCAAACATGATGGAGTTGGTGAAAAGTCACAATTGTCGGACTGCCTCCACTTATTCCAGAAGCCAAACTCTGGAGCAGTCAAATGGTGGAAGACATCCATGACGCGAGTAGGACCCCGAGGAAGGCCAAATTTCTGAGAGAACAGGGCCGGAGTCCAGCAAACCACTTCATTGTCGAAGCAACTCCAAATGGCGTCATCATCGGTTTTACTCCTGAAGATAAAGCTTTGAAGAGCTCGTTTCTGATAGCGTGTCGGCATCGTAGTCAGAAACTGGGTCAGGCAACTCTCATGAAGAGCTCCCATAACGAAGTTGGCAACACGACAGTTGTTACCATATTCAAAGTACAACCCTGATTCATGAAGAATCTGGTTGCGAGTGACAGGCAAATCACTTGGAGCAATGGTAATACGATGCATTTTGAAGCTAGTGAAGGAGGAAATGCTATGCAAAGTGGAGTGGAAAAGATGAAGTTCCAGTACACAAGTGCGTCGTTCTTTATAGCAAGATCATGGCTCTATCCATAGTGGGAACACTCTCCCAAAAGTGTCCTGTCAAATGAATTCAAAACTCAGAGGAGCGGAAGTCGAGGAGTCTTGACAAAGGGGGAAACGCCACCTGTCTTAATAAGACTACTTACGGCAAGTTGACCTACCTGAGTATTCTGGCGTTCTCTTCCACGAGTGCTTAAAGGAGACACCAAAGGATATCCCAAATCCTTTGATTAAGACAGAAATCTGCCGTCTGAAATGATAGCACTTGAGTGGAAAATAGTAGCTCACATCAGACACAGGAAGGTTGCTACAGACACTCAACACACTCGAAAGGCAGCTTGCTGAGACTATGACACAAGCATATCAGAAACAAAGTATCAGAAGAGATGTTATTTCTATCCTTATCTCTTGGATTTTTTGAAGACATCATTACTTATTCTGGAAGATGATTACATCTGCTGTAGATTATTCATCATAGTTCTCTGCTAATATTGAACATGCCGAGCAGAAATTGGTTGAAAATTCTGTTAACAAATGACAGACAACAAAACATAGTTGTGCAGTCTTTCATATATCTTTTCATTCATCAACAAGATGTCATTACAAAAGAAAAGAGGAGGACTACAAACAACAAGATCGCTATTCTAGGAGGAAGAAGGTCTAAACGGAAAGAAGTCCGTATTTACAAGATTCGTTGGTTCTTCTGCTATCTGAGGAAAACTCTGCTCCAACAGCCAACTAAATTGCATTCCATTCAGCAGAGGCACTGCCGGATAATACTGGACACAATCTCGAATGTCGTTGTAGATATATTTCGCCCAGTCTACCTCAGCTCCATCGTCAATGGACATCATGATTTGCCACGTTTCTTTTGAGAAGAAAGTGTCATCACAGTCCTCCCCCATCAACATATTATTAGCAATACGAAAGAGCACCCAATAAGGAGTGCGCAGATCGTATGCTGAGACAGACAAGGAAAATTCAGACGAAGGCGTTCGTCTCCATCTCTGCCACGCAGACCATTCAGGAGCAATATCCGTCACACGGTGATCAAAGACAGACCCAGGACCTCTGGGAAGGCCGAATCGACGAGAAAAGACGTCCGGTGACCAATAGATGAGTTTGCCGCAGAAGAAACCGTAAATACCATCTCCCTCCACAGAACAGTCTTCGATGAATTCTCGAAGAACATCGCCTTGGAAACGTCTGGGAGTAGCAGTAACGAATTGAGTCAACCCACTGCGATTCAACTTCGACATGACGATATCTGCCACTCTCGGATTGTTATCGTACAAAGAGTTCAAACCAGCCTCATGAAGGATCTGGTTTCGGCGCAATTCCAAGGATTAACCAGGAGAATCCATTTTCTTGAAGATCTTCTGAAAGAGACAAAAGGAGAATACTCAGAAAAAGAGCTTCTGTGATGATAAAGATACACACAAGAAGGACATTTATAGGGGAAGAGTCACAACTCTGTTCACAAAAATCGATTCGTTTCGATTCAGAGTTAATGATCATCTGATACACAACGAATAAATAGACGACACGTCAGATCGGTCAAAGTATTTCCTGAAAATGTAAATGACGCTTGGAGAAAAGCTTACACTAAAGATCGACGCTTCATCTGCTAAGAGCTGAGACTCTGCTAGAGATGAAGACTCTGCTAAGAGAAGAAGTATCTACTGGAGATGAAGACTCTGCTAAGAAAAGAAGTATCTGCTAGAGATGAAGACTCTGCTAGCAATGAGGACTCTGCTAGCGAATGAGAACTCTGCTGAAAAGTAAGATCTATGCTAGACGATGGATGCTCTGCTAACTACTCTGCTAAATGATGGATACTCTACTAGATAACGAAAGGTCTGCTAACTACTTTCTAAAGCGGTATCTGCTACGCTTTCAGCAGAACATGTATCCTTGCTACCAATCAGCAATCTGCTACATTCTTAGAAGAAGCATATACAGCAGAATTACAACATATTTGATTATCAAGGATATTATCAAGCAGATATTTGATATTGAGCGCATATATATATGGGATTGTCTAAATCAAAACATAGACATCATTTTATATATAGTTCAAAAATATTTACATGAACAGCGGATTCAACAAAATCAGAAAGGCGACATAGGCACAAAAGGATAAAAATCTATTCCTCGAAGGTTCGAGGGACCTAGGGTGAGATCGGTAAATCTCTGTTCTAGCAGCCAACTTAGCGGCATTCCATAAGGGAGGTGCAGTTGAGGGCACTGCTACACACTCTGTCGGACCCTTTGGAAGACGAACGCCGCCCAGTCAACCTCTGCTCGATCATCAACCGCCATCATGACCTTCCAGACTTCACGAGAAAAGATCATATCATCCGGATTCACTCCCACCAACATTCCACAGACTATCTCGAAGAGAACTTGATAGCGAGTCTGCAGTCCGTATGCTGATGGGGTAGGCGAAAACTCAAGATCAGAAGAACGTCTCCATCTCATCCATGAAGTCCACTCTGGAGTGATTTCATTGTTGCGGTAATCCATCACAGAAATTGGACCCCTCGGTAAGCCGAACTCCGAAGCAAAATTGTCCACAGTCCATCTCACCAACTGATTCCTGAAGACACCTACGATGGAGTCTCCAATGGGCTGACTTTGTCGGACGAAGAACTGAAGATGTTCTCTATGAAACGCATGAGGCGTCAAAGAGATGAACTTAGCCACACCACAAGCATGAAGACTGGACATGATCCATTCTGCTATGTGGTACTCTACTTCATATTCCTCATACAGACCAGAATCACAGAGAATTCTATGGCGCGGAACGAAGAGAGGTTGAGTCTGTTCCATATCTTCGTATTAGTGAATTTTGTGAGAAGAAGAACAAGAATTGCAAGAAGTCGTATCAAATGCATCGCCTGCTTATGCTACTTAAAGAAGAGCCATTGGTAACTGCTCACCTCTGAAGTTGAAGGGTCGCTGAGTAGGAGTGAAGTAGCTCATTAATAAAAAGGTCAAATCGGAAGAGATTACGATCATGCATGAAAAGCAATGCCGGAGATTAATTTGATGATACCATGAACTACGTGGTAGCATCTGCTTAATTTTATCCATCTTGGCTGCTGAAAATCTCAAATCAGACGTGGGACGTTTGCTTTTCAATATGGAGAAACATTTAATGCATCCAGACGACGGTGACAAATCAGATTGTGCCACGTCATCCACACTCAAGCTACGAAGGACGTGGTTATACTCACGATCTGCCTTTCAACCCCAACCGTTGATTGAATTTAAAGTGCTTTCAATCCTCGTCGTCAATTTCTCCTCGTACTCCGAAATCTTCTACACCATAATTAGATTTCAAATCCCCACCAATCTTTAGAAACCCTTCACCTCCGTCTTTACAAAACCCTCTCAAACTTCCCAGAAAAATTACTCAACCATGACTTCAAATCCAAATTCTTCAACCTCATCACACAAAGACACCAATACCGAATCTTCATCTTCAGAAAACCTAGACACAACTCGATTTCAACAGCCCACATTCATCTATCTAGCCACCACTTGCTCGCCCCTGCATGCTAGACATGCACCCGAGTTCACCGGTATTGAGAAGAAAGAGGACATTGATGAGTCCATTCCGTACGGCACATTGGTAACCATGGCCAGACAGAAGAAGCTGTCCAATCATTCGGCGGAACGGAGACGAGTGGCCCAGATCATGAAAGACAGGGTTCTGTACATGCCACTCGCCAACAAAAACTTTCCCAAATGGATTTTAAATCTTCTTGATTCCGAACTGCTAGTAAGGTATCTCACTGCTGAACCTGATCAATTTCATCCACATATGGTTGCTGAATTTTATGCTAGGGCTGTTATGAGTGATGATCAGAAGTCATTCAAGACATGTGTATATGGGAATGTTGTAGAAGTGAATGCTGATCTGCTTTCCTGTACTTTTGGACTTCGAAACTATGGAACCAAAATCTCTCAGTATAAGGTGAATGATATAGCCGAAATGGAGAGAAGATGGAACCTTTGGAAGAAGTCTGGAGAAAAAGGGCAACCTAGTACGTTTAAGGTTAATATGTCGATCAACACCTTGACAGAGGAATACAAACTCCTTGCCGAAATTGTGATAAAAATGCTTCAATGCGATGCTGGTTCATACTCGGAGCTCTCAGCCAAGAAGTATGCCGTGATGATGGCATTAAACGACAATGTTAAGGGTAATTGGGCTGAGTTCATATTTGAACGATGGGCAGAGCATACTAAGAAAAATGCTCATATGGAGATCGATGGAACATTCTCCTCGAATGTAAACTTTGGGCTGAGGATTAGTAAATTCTTGGAGATTCTGTTTACCAACACAGGCGTGGATCGTGGAGTTGCACTCCTTTCCACAGACTACATTCCTATCACTAGAAACAAGCCTAAGCCGATCAATATCAGAAATCCTCGAAGGCTAAAAGGGAAGTCTAATGTGGACAAGAATAAACCTACATCCCCAGAGGAACCAGATGAAGCTAGTTTAGCAACACCCACACTTCAACACTCCATTCCCATAACCGAAGAAGAATTAGCAGTGTTGAAGAGGAATGCAGAAACAGATCATTGTTTCAAAAACCTTGAGGAAATTGAGAAGTTAGGAAACTTATCAGTTGATCAGATCAACGACATCATGACCTCAAAGGAAGCCGAACAGATTCCAACCACTCTTGGAGCACAGGCACTACCTATTCAACCAAACAAGAGAACCGCAACAACTCCTCCTGTGACTAAGGCAAAGAAGAAGACCAGGAGAAAGTTGGAACTACTTACGGATAAGGAAGCATTAGAGAAAGCAGAAGCAGAAAGCAAGAGTGTTATAGCTGCTGAAGGAATTAATACAGCAGAAAAGGATTCTACAGAGAATGTTACTGAGGACACCACTGATCCAGATTACATCCCTAAGTCTCTCAGGATTGCAGAAGAACGCAGTCAGGAAACAAGAAAAGCAAAGAGAAGGCGCATAGCTACTCTAAAGGAAATCGAGAAGAAAGATTACCAAAAGTTCATCAGTAACTTGACATTCGAAGGCAGAGACAGGAACTTCGAACGAGTCAAATCCGCTACTGAAGAATTTATGGCCCAGAAAAGAGCTGCTAAAGAAGCTAGCAAAGATGTCAGTGCTAGCAGAGGAGTCGAGGCTAGCATAGTAAATGAAACATCAGGAGAGCATATAAATCATCCATTAGCAGAAAGGCATGATGCTGGAGAAAATCAAATTCCAGCAGAGAATGAAGAAATAGCAGATACTTCAGCAGATGCTATCATAAGGAATGCTACAGAAGATTCGGATGCTGATCTTCTTCATCTAACAGAAGAAGCTGCGAAGAAAGGAAAAGGGAAGGCTGATTCAGCAGAAGAATCAATTCTCAATCAGTCACCTGATCAGCAGATCAACATTGAAGAAGAAGAATTATCAGATACAGAATTCACAAAAAGGCTGGAATCTGGAGCATTCAATGAAACTCACTACCCACGGGAAAAGATTCGCAGAAGAAATGATGCAGAATCTAGTGAGATTCGAAATGTTGAAAATCAAGTCGAATCACTCATCAATCCTGGCTCAGCGAAAGGAAAACCAGACGAAAATATGTTAGCAGGACTGCCGGTGCAGACACCCCTAGCAGAACATCCGAAGGAAACACTCGTTGGTAATCAATCTGCTAACACATTAGAAGAGCAATTAGGTGCTGAAACACCTCCACTAGAAGAAAATGATTCTCACCTCACTGAACTTGAATCATCTTGCATCTCTGAATCTGACTCCGATGGAGAAGCTGAAGAAATTTACAATGCAAAGTTCTTGAGGAAAGAAACCACAGGATCAGAGGCTATTCTTCGAGTACCTCTCAATAGGTTTCCAGGACGTCGCTATGGACTCCGAAGAATTAGTCAATGGTGTGCAAAGGTTCATCCCGAAGAAGTACCTAACTCTGATTTAGGACCTATGGCTGAAGAAATAGAGCAGTTTGTTGAATCTGAAACAGAAAGAGCCATAGCAGATCTATTCTACAGTGAGTTGGATGAATCAATACCTGAAGGACGCTTATTGGCAGAAGAGTTCCGTCGATGGAAGAAGTTTGATTATATCATGTATCAACTCTGCTTCGAAGAAAGGATGATATGTATCGCAGCTAAAGGATTAAACTTCTGGAGGTGTGAGGAACGTTGGTGCTTTGATTGGATTGATCAAGTTCCAGGGATGAAACAATTCTCGGATAAACAAGTGATGTGCAGACTTCAAGCCATCCGAGAACACCGCTCCCTCTCGAAAACTGCTGGGTTACCCAAGTCCACCTTCGTACCTGATGGATACTCTGATGCTAGAGTTGAATTGTCTAAACGACAGGCAAAAGCTGCTGTTGCCTACGAGAAATGTCAGTTGGAATATGAATCGCAACAAGAGGAGCGTCGGAAGGCTCGAAGAGAGGCACTGGCCACTGAGCGAGCTGCTCTGAAATTTGATGTGCAAATAATCAAATTCCTAAATCATGATATTCAGGAAACAGTTATGGAGTCTCAGGAAGCAGAGGCTCGAATTGCTCAGGAGTCCGCACAGATTCTGGAGGCCACTCATCGAATAATACATGAGGAAGCTTGTTATCAAGCACATATGGAAGCAATTGCAATTCAAAGACAGCAATCACCTGCTCCAACAAACAGAGAGCTTATTGCAACCACTTCCTTCAATGCCACTCCTATCTCTTCCGTACAGATGATCTTTCCAATGAATGCTGATATGGCTGTTGCCTTTGACTCGTACTTGCAAGTAACCATTGATGAAAGGATATCAGGGGCAACAACTAATCTAAGAAGAGAAGTTGATGAGATACGGGGAGATGTATCTCATGTACAATCAGAGATCGCTGAAAACAAGCTGGCCATTTCTGAGAATAGGAAAAGTCTTGAGGTCGTTCAAAAGGATTTAGCAGACACCAAGACTACCCTCGAAGACACGGTTGTGGCTTATGGTACAAACTTTTTGGCTGCAATCAAAGAGGGGGAAGAAAGAAGAAAGGCTGACCAGGAAAGAAGAAAGAAAAATGAGGTGGAGTTAGCCGCAAGGTTAGAGGAGATAAGGAGAAAAGAAGAAGAAGCGAAGGAGGAATCAAGACGAAAAGTGCTAGAAGCTCAACTAGAATTGCAGAGAAAGGAACATGAAGCCAAATTAGAATTACAAAGGAAGGAACATGAACTTCAACTACAGAAGATTGCTATGGAGCAAGAGAAGCTGGCCAAAGAACTGGAGCGTGAGGCTGCGGAAAGGGAAACAGGAGCAGCTCTTCTCGAGAACTTCATGAAATTTACCATGGAGAAGTTTGCTGACATTCAGAAGAACAAATCAGCAGACAGTGAAAAGGATAAACCAGCACCCGCTCATGAACGACAAGGTCAATTCCTTTTACTTTCTGAATCCAATTTGTACTTAAACTTGCAAAATCATATATGAAATTGGATCAGATTTTGACAAAATCTTTTTGTCCACTTCTGAATTTTACTGGTGTGCTCTAGTTGATCTACACTTCTGGTGTATTCAACAAATTTGCATGTGGACATGAAAACCATATTTTGATTGATGAATATGAATGCTTAATGATTTAATGAGTGCTAGAATTTCTAGCATATTGCCTTGTTGCAAACATTTACTCATATTTAATCGAGAAATATTCCCCAGCACCTGTTGAGGGGGAATTTGACTTCAATCATTTCTGTTGCTTGAACCTAGTTGGAAAAACTCTGTGTCAGATTGATAGAATAGCATAGAATTGTAAAACACAGACATTCTTCCACTTATGGCCAGCAAATGATAGTAAGCTTTGATCGCACCAAAAAGGGGGAAATTGTTGGGAATTATCCCTAAAAACTCCCTTAGGACTTATTTGTAAAAGGTTTTGTTGGATCAAACCTTATTTAGTTGGTCGATCTTTTGCTGAAATCTAGAGAGTCTAACACAACTTGTAAAGTCCTGTATAAGTTGTACATCGAGTTGTAATAGACTAGTGTGCTGAGAAGAATTCCTAGCAGACACAACGCAGTTGACATCAGCATTCGACTCACAAACTGCTAGAGAAGCAAGCGAACAAAGGATCACTTGCAAATGGCTGAAAGAACGCTAGACAGAATGCTAAGATGATTAGCATTCGGATCTTTCAGCAATGGATAAAGAATCGCAAAACAACGAAAGTCAAAGGATCACAAGGAATATACTTGTAGCAGGCTCTAGAGTACCAAAACAAGAACAAAACTCGAAGTCGGACTGCCACTCTGACAGAAAGTTCACGCAAAAGGATAAGACTTTCCCGAAGTGGTTAGGAAAGTACAAGTCAAAAACAAAAGTGAGTGCCACAGACAAACCTCTTCAGATCAAGGAGCCGTTGAGTCTAACGGATAAGGAGATTCAAAGTTTGAATCTCCACCTATAAAACATAGTCTCAAAGATGAGAGAGACAACTACTCAGACTACGACAACTACTTCGATAACTGCTTACAATTGCTCTTCTCACTTTACTCATTCACGAACGCTCAAGCTAGAGATTCCTTTGACAAAGTGAACGTTGAAAGTAGTCAGTTGAGAGCTGTACAAAAGCTTATCTAAAAGCTCCCAACAATCTGAAGTGTCGCTCATTGAAGTACTGACACTCCATTGAAGATATTCTTGATTGCATTCAAGGATATTTCAATCATTGAGATTCCTTTCATTCAAAAAGGAATCTAGCAGTCGAACACCTGAAAAGGTTAAGACTAGAACGGGCGTCTAGCCACACTCAAGGAAAATCAGGAAGGGACTAAATCTTCCATATCAGGCAAGGCAGGAGTTTCGAAGGTGCGCCCTTGACCCCCAGCCAAACCATACCAGAGAAGTTCAGACTCACGGAGGATAGCTGTCAAGTAGCCAGGCCGAAAGCTCACTGCCTACTTAACTGGAAAGGCGATTCCTTGTAATCTATATACTTTTCTAGTGAAATTCTTAGCAATTCGGCTAAGGAGTGGACGTAGATCTATTTGATCGAACCACTATAAATCTTGTGTCCATTTACTGTTTTATTAAGTTACTGCTCAAAGATCGATTTGAAAACCTAGCAACGGAGTTGCTAGAGTATATCTGAATACAAACTTAAGTTATAACTTGAGATAACTAACTTTTGGAAAATAACGTTAAGTGCAAGAGACGTAAAATTATTCCGCTGCATTTCGTGTTAAGTTATCAACACGACGACTCTGATATTTCGGGACCAACAATTATGATTGGTATATTATGTACAAGGTCGATTGGTTAATATACTGGGAATCATAAATGTTGTATGTTCATCTCCTGTCTGAATTAACAAACATGTGTTGCAAACGCTACTATCCTTTGATCTCGTTGATAGGGAGATCATACAGTGTGTAGTGGATCATGGAAGATCGTATGGATCATTTGACCTAGCGAGATATGAATTGTTATCACTGCTGAGACAGTTCCAGGATAAACTGTCGGTGTAGGCTGCAGCATACGCAGTATTAAGCATCTTATCTTGGATGGCTTGGTATGCTGGTGTGGGGCACACATTGATAAGGACCTAAGTTTAGATTGATTCTTTTATCTGATATTAAAAGAATCTAGATCTCTATGGCTTGATGCGATCCTACGCCTAAATGAAGGTACATAAGTATACGTGGATTGTGTATCACTTTGAGTTATAGTGAAAGACTCTAGTTGAGCTTGTATATCTGTATCTTGGGTGATAGCAGTTTGTGTATGACTGTTTGGTACTGGAACTAGGTAATTACATCCAGTATAGGATGGTGACATTCCCTGAGCAGCTCAAAAGGTTCGTTATGCTAAAGTCCTGCAGACTGATTAAGTTCAAGCATAAGTGAAAAGGCTTGAGTGGATTGACTCAGGAATATAAGATGTTAATTAAGTAAATGGCTTGTCAGAGCTTAAATTAATTAACGAATGTCTGTAACCTTATATGTGGGGATATATACCGAGCCCATGCAACCCGTACTTTAAAACGTGGTAGCAATTAGGTAGGACTGTATTGGTTCTCTAGTGGAATGAATCAATATTAATTAATTAATTATATTCTTGGTTGAATATGAGAATTAATTAATTGATAGGCCTTATTTGCTATTTGCATTTTGGTCCCTGGTCTGGCCCATGAAAACTCAGGCCCAATAGAAGTCCAGTATTTTCCTATAAATAGGCCTCAGTTCTCAGATCACAACAGACACCACATCATAAGATCATATGTTGCAACACAACAAACCAGTATATTGGGAGCTGTGGTGATCGACTGGATCTGAGAACGAAGAGGAAATTCCACTTCTCAACTGGGCAAGGAATCTGAAAGGAATCTTCACCAGATATTCGGATTAGAGTTGGGATACATATCAGAATATCAGATGAGGAGGATCGTGTTCTTTCTTCTCTCCCTCTTTGTTTTTGAAAATTGTCTTTTAATTTTCAAAGATTTTATTCCTCAATTAGTTAGGAATAAATCTTGGTGCGTGGGAAAACGGATCAAGGATCAAATCTCTACGATTAATCATATGCATAGCAATTTATTTTTGAAATCCCAATTATCGATCTTGGCAAATGGATTAATGATTCAGTTCACAAATTCCTTCATCTCCAATCTCCCTGCTTCTTCTTCATTCGGCACGATCTCCTTCACGAAATGTGCCTTCGATGGCAAGGAGATGAGGCGAAGAAGCTCTCTAAGTGAACATATCCCGTTGTTTGGTATGTCACTATGAGCAGTGAGCCTTGTGGATGTGTAGAATGAGACCACAACGGAAGAGGTTTTTATCTGATATCTTCTTCTCCTTTTATATCCGATTTGCTCCGCTCACGCTCAATGTTTTGATGTCTTTTGCACCTCCCATACTTCTTTCCCCGCTCTTTTGACCGCTCCCAAAAAGGGTGGTGAGATTATGTCTGGAGGTTTGGGCTCTATCACCATTTTTCCAGATCTAAGGGAAGATTTTGGTTGAAGACGAAGTATAAACTTGAAAGGAAGGGTTCGATAATGGAGATTGGAGAAAGAAAAATTATGTTTCTTTGAGGAAACAAATGAACCCTATTTATAGCAGAGAGAAAGATCAATTAAATTAGGTAGGTGTTGATGGATTTATATACTTAAAGCATTATGATTGGTATATATGTACAAGGTCGATTGGTTAATATACTCGGAATCTTAAATGTTGTATGTTCATCTCCTGTCTGAATTAACAAACATGTGTCGCAAACTCTATTATCCTCTTATCTCGTCGATAGGAAGATCATACGGTGTGTAGTAGATCACGGAAGATTGTATGGATCGTTAGACCTAGCGAGATATAAATAGTTATCACAACTGAGACAGTTCTAGGATAAACTGTCGGTGTAGGCTGCAGCATACGCAGTAGTAAGCACCTTATCTTGGATGACTTGGTATGCTTGTGTGGGGCACACATTGATAAGGACCTAAGTCGAGATCGATTCTTTTATCTGATATTAAAAGAATCTAGATCTCTATGGCTTGAAGAGATCCTAAGCTTAAATGACGGTACATAAGTGTATGTAGATTGGGTGTCACTTTGAGTTACAGTGAAAGACTCTGGTTGAGCTTGTATGTCTGCATCTTGGGTGAGGACAGTTTGTGTATACTGCCTGGTACTGTAACTAGGTAACCACATCCAGTATAGGATGGTGACATTCCCTGAGCAGCTCAAAAGGTTCGTTATGCTAAAGTCCTGAAGGCTGATTAAGTTCAAGCATAAGTGAAAAGGTTTGAGTGGACTGACTCAGGAATATAAGATTTTAATTAATACAATAGCTTGTCAGAGCTTAAATTATTTAACAAATGTCTGTAACCTTAAATGTGGGGATATACCGAGCCCATGCAACCCGTACCTCAAAACGTGGTAGCAAATAGGTAGGACAATATTGATTCTTTGGTAGAATGAATCAATATTAATTAATTAATTAATTATATTCTGGGTTGAATATGGAAATTAATTAATTGATAGGCCTTATTTGCTATTTGCATTCTGGTCCCTGGTCTGGCCCATGATAACTCAGGCCCAATAGAAGTCCAATATTTTCCTATAAATAGGCCTCTGTCTCTCAGATTACACCACACCACAAGATCATATGTTGCACACAACAAACCATATTTTGGGAGGTGTAGTGATCGACTGATCAGAGAATAAGGAGGTAATTCTGCTTCTCAACTGGGCAAGGAATCCGAAGGGAATCTTCACCAGATATTCGGATTGAGTTGGGATACAGATCAGAAGATCTGATCAGGAGGATCGTCTTCACTCTTCTCTCTCGTTCTTGTTTTTTGAAAATATTTATGTATTTTCTATAGATTTAATTCCTCAATCTGTTAGGAATAAATCTTGGTGCGTAAGAAAAGATCGAGGATCAAATCTCTACGCATTCGTTCTTCTGGTTTCTACGATCTAGGTATTCCGCAATAACCCCCTTGTGCATAATCAATAGGAGCTTGCTAGGATAATAATAGGCATTGTAATTTATTTTTGATATTCCGATTAACGATCCTTGGCAAACGGACTTCGTGATTCAGTTCACGAATCCCTTCAATTGGTATCAGAGCCAGGTTTAATTAATTGGCTCGGTCAGGAAAAATAATATTGCATGTGATTTGCATGATAATTATTATTGAATGCATGTATGGGTTTTATGGATTGTATGATTATGTTTTTTTCCTCATGATTCTCGGGTTAATCCGCCCTTTTATATATATTTGTTTTTCACCCACGAGATAAATCCATGGTTAGATTCAAATTCTAAATTGTATTAGGATGCAATCCCATGTAATTCTAAATTTTTTAAATTAAATCTGTAAAACAGAAAATGAAGAACACAAAGAACGAAGGAAGAACACGAAGCACAAAGGGCCGCACGACGGCGCACGACGGCGCCGTGCACGACGGTCGCGCTCGGCGAGGGCACGGCGGGAACTGCGCACGGAAGCCACGACGGCGGCGTAGCTGCTGGGAAACCCTAGGGTTTTTAGCGGGCGGCGCGCGCACGCTACGGGCAACAGCCGTGCGGCCAAAGGACGGTAGGCACGGTGCGATGGCCTCGGGACAGAGGCGACCGCGGTATAGGCGCTAGGGCTGCGCGCAGTACGGCGAGACCCTAGGTTCCGCGTGCGCGTGCAGGCACCCTGCACGGCTCTGTGTGCGCGCTTTGGTGGCTTGCTCGATTTCCTCGGATGGTGTTGGCAGCGGAAAAGTGGTGACGGCGTGGCACGGTGACAGGGTCGTGGGCTGGGACGGCGATGGCGGCTGGGCGACGTGCGCAACAGTCACGCAATCCCTAGGGTTTGCGTGCTGCGTGCGGCTCACGCGCAACCCTCCCTACGCGATTCTAGCGAGCTGCAGGGGCCGAATGTGGAGAAAACGACGATGGTGGTTCGGGCAACGGTTGGGGCAAGCCGGGGCGGTGGCATACGAAGCGGGCGACGACCGGAGGAGGCGAAGAGCTGGCTGCGATCTTGTGACGTGCATGCACGATCACTGTGAAACTCCGGGAGCCCTCACGGAGTTGGCGGTTCGCCTGTGGTGGCTCGTCGGGTCGAGTTCTCGTGGGCAATTGGGCTAGCAATGAGTGCCCGGCCCGCGATTTGGTTAACTGGCCCAATCTTCCTATTTTCTGATGGATCAAATCTTGGAGGCCCAATTTTCAGAAAATAAATCAGATCACAGTCCAAGTAGTGGGAGCCCAGTTGAAGATCTGTGAAATAATTCCTAACTGTAATAGATAAAATTATTTCTTAATGTTTTATCATGAGGCCACGAGGACAATTTTATTTGCTTTATTATTTGTCTTCGCATGATATATTTGTTTAAATTAATTGCGCAACAAATAAGCATATTGTAGATAATAGGAGCACGTTTAAATGCTTTTATTTACAGCTTACAAGCATGATTTGTGATTTATTTTGTGTAATTAATTATAACTATAAATTCAGGGTTCATGCTTTGCATGATAGAATTTTAGCAGTATTATAATTATGGCTACATAAAATAATCTGTGCAATTGAACCTTATGAATTTAAAATTACTAAGCTCATAGTTTAGTAAGACCTCCACAAAGCGATCATTTATTGGAAGTGGGTGATTTATTAGGTAAACGTCTACATGTGTAGCTTACTTAATTTATTATTCATAAGTTCTAATAGATAGGATTTCTTAAAACAAACATTTATTTCATGTGAGAAGTGGGAGTTCATGCGTAAACGTCTACATGTGTAGCTTGCATATTGAGTTTTTATAAGTTCTCTAGGGATTGAATTAAATGAGACAACCTTATTATAAGGGAACATGGTGTGTTCTAGTAGATCTTTATATGGGAGGGTTGGCTTTGTTGGTAAGCCAGCTTAGATATTGTCCAGAGTATAACTCATTTTTGATGTCCCTGCTTAGTAGGATAATATGGTCTTAAGTTAGCCTCTAATTATTAATTTCATTTGTCTAAGGAACCCAGGCATGGATTGGAATTAAAGGACTGGAATTGAAAGATGCAGTCTGGTTAGGTGTTTTATTGTAAACGTCCACATGTGTGGCTTGCAATAGTAATACTTAGGCAAATTGGTGGAAACATTAATATAATTTTATCATAAGGTTTCAATATTTAATTGTTTTAATTGTTTGCAACTATGATTTAATTTCTGTTTTAATTTATTGTTTTCAGATATGTCTATTGCTCACGTTATCAACCTCTTATAATCAAACCCTTTAACTGGTCTGAATTTTCCTGATTGGAAGTTCTGCGTCATGGAAATACTCTGTACTGCAAAACATGCTCATGTGCTTTACATGGACCCTCTATCTCCCAAGTATTGGAACTGTAGAGCGAGAGTTCTATGACAGGTGGGTAGTTTCTGATGAGTTTGCCCGCAATCTCATCATGAACAATCTATCTAGAGAATTAAAGCTCAAGTACAAGAAGTATCGGACTGTTGTTGAGATATGGAAGGACCTTGTGAAAGTATATGGGAAGGTGAGACGAACTGTTAGTTATAGTCTTGTGGAGGACCTGGTCTGCAAGAAAATTATTGATGGGAGTTCGTTGATTTTGCATTTCATCAACATGATGGGAATTATGAGAAAGTACAGAAAAAGAGGAGGACATGTTAGTAAGCGGGGAGAAATTAACATTGTCCTGCACTCTCTATCTGATTCTTATAATGATTTCATCTAGCCCCTCGGTGCCAGGCGCGAATTTCCTCTCTATGAGTTACTCAGGGCTCTGTTGCGAGAGGAATTTGACATGATAGATTTCGAGTTAGCTCCAACTTTGTCAGCTTTTGACAAGACAATTGCTGAAGCAAAAGAAATGCTTGAAACAATGGATGAAATTGATCTAGCATAAGATGTCTCCAGGCCATGCAAACGCAAACAAAGTGAAGTAGATTGTCTAGTGCCTAGCACGGGAAGACAAGGTACGTCATGTGCATTTATAACGGAAACATGTTTAGCATCAGTTTCTACCTATTCGTGGGAAGTGGATACTGGAGCAATCTATCATGTTTGTTATACTTTGCAGGGGTTCAGGCCGACAAGGCAGCTGATGCATGACGAGATTACCATCTCAATGGACAGCGGAGAGCGAGTCTCACCAGTAGCCATTGGAGATTTTACTTTATGTTTTGAAAATAATGTCTTAATTTTGAGAGATGTTTTATAGGTGCCGGTTTTTCGGCAGAACTTAATTTCAGTTTCCAAGTTATTTAATGATGGATATTCAGTTATTTTTTATACTGGAGTTTCTATCATTGGTAATAACGGTGTTATCTGTCATGGCAAACTGATTGACTCTCTCTATATCATTGATTGTATGTATAAATCTTCCGTGAATGTTGCAAACTCATCCAATAATAATAATAATTTAAAGAGAAAGTTTTTTTCTGATGAGGATCAAACATATCTCTGGAACTTGAGACTAGGTCACATCAGTCTAAAGAGGATTAAAAGATTAGCATGTAATGGGCTCTTGGAATCTTTTCAAGTGGTACCACATCAAGTCAGTGAATCATGTATAGAGGGAAAGATGACGACCAGGCCTTTAAAGGCAAGTCAGTCTCGAGCAGAGGTCGTGTTGGAATTGATCCATTCTGACTTATGTAGACCGATGTTCACGTAAGCTCGTGGAGGTTATGAGTAATTTCTCACGTTCGTTGACGATTACTCAAGATTCAGATATGTCTATTTGCTTCACTACAAGTCTGAATGCTTTGAGAAATTCAAAGAGTTTAGGACTGAAGTACAAAATAAGCTAGGTAAGACTATCAAGACACTACAATTTGATCGTGGTGGCGAATACCTCAGTAACGAGTTCTTTTAGTATTTGTCAGAAAACGGGATTACATCCCAGTGGGCTGCACCAGGAACCCCTCAACAAAATGGTGTAGCGGAAAGAAAAATAGAATTCTCTTGGAAATGGTATGGTCGATGATGAGTTATGCAAGCTTGTCGATTTCGTTTTGGGGATATGCCTTGGAAACATCGGCCTATTTGCTTAACCTGGTACCTTCTAAATCAGTTCCTAAAATGCCTGTGGAACTCTGGTATGGGCGAAAGCCAAGTTTGAACAGAGTGAGGGTTTGGGGTTGTCCAGCATATGTGCTGACAAAGGAACCTGATAAGTTAGAAAGTAGGTGTAACCTGATGCTGTTTGTAGGATATCCCAGGCAAACGAAAGGTGGTTATTTCTATGGAAGCTTGCCGATTTCGTTTTGGGGATATGCATTGGAGACAACAACCTATTTGCTTAACCTGGTACCTTCTAAATCAGTTCATAAAATGCCTCTGGAACTCTAGTATGGGCGAAAGCCAAGTTTAACCAGAATGAGGGTTTGGGGTTGTCCAACATATGTGCTGACAAAGGAACCTGATAAGTTAGAAAGTAGGTGTAAGCTGATGCAATTTGTAGGATATCCCTAGCAAACGAAAGGTGGTTACTTTTATTGTCCTGAGAATGAGAAAGTGGTTGTCAGTACCAACGCCAGATTCTTGGTGGACAAATATGTAAGAAATAATAAATCCAACAGTGAAATTATACTCCACGAGCTTGGGGATAAGGAAACAATTCCATCAGGAAAGCCCAGTGTATTGGTAAATCCACCTGTAATAGGTGAGGGAATACTAACACCGCTATCAATGCAAGGTATGGGACCAACGAGTACTGTGCCAACTACTGACACGGCTCAGATGCCAACTACTGTGCCAACGAGTACTATACCAACCAGAGAGCGGACTAGATGATACCGATCCCTGGATGTTTGATGAGGCGGTATCTGATAAAGATGCAGACAAATGGCTGATCGCCATGGATTCAGAAATAGAATCCATTACGGCTATGGATGTATACCAGAAAACTGATTTGCCAGATGGCTATTGAGCCATAGGGTGCAAATGGGTATACAAGAGAAAGAAAGGAGCGAATGGTGAAATTATAGGTTTCAAAGCAAGGCTGGTGGCAAAGGGTTATAGTCAGAAAGAAGGTGTAGACTATGACGAGACCTTCTCACTGGTAGCCATGCTTAAGTCCATTCGAATACTCCTAGCCATAGCGGCACATAAGGACCTAGAAATCTGGCAGATGGTTGTCAAGATCGCGTTTCTAAATGGGTACCTTGAAGAAGGTAGAGACATCTATATGCAACAGCTAGAAGGTTATGTGCAGAAGGGCGAAGAACATTTGGTCTGGAAGCTCAAGAAGTCGCTGTATGGAGTTAATCAAGCTTCACAGTCATGGAATCTACGTTTTGATGAAGTGATTAAATCTTATGGATTTTCACAGTGTTCAAACGAGAGTTGCGTGTATCGTCTATGTGTTAGCGGAAGCGTGGTGTTCCTTGCACTTTATGTAGATGATATTCTCCTATTTGGCAACAATGTGGAAGTATTGTCGGGCATAAAGGGGTGGTTATCCGAACAGTTTCATATGAAGGACCTTGGGGAGGCAGGATACATCCTAGGGGTAAAAGTATTGCGGGAGCGCAATAAGAGGATGCTGACCTTGTCTCAAGGATCATATGTGGATACTGCGATTGCCCGTTTCAGCATGCAAACTGCCAAGAAAGGTCTGTTACCCTTAAGACATGGCATATATCTTTCCAGGGATTAGTGTCCGATTACACAAAAAGAGAAACATGAGACGAGCAATGTGCCGTATGCATCGGCCGTGGGTAGCCTCATGTATGCAATGTGTTGGAATTGTATACATAAAAGCATTATGATTGGTATATTGGGAAACGTTATGTTTGATATACCGGTAATCATTAATGACTTGCAATAAACAACTCCTATCTGAATTAACAATCGTACGATGCGAACAAACACATCCAGTTATCTCGTCGATAGGAAGATCATATGGTGTGTAAGAGATCACAGAAGATCGTATAGATCGTTCGACCTAGCGAGATATAAATAGTTATCACAGCTGAGACAGTTTCTGGTTTGGCTGTCGGTTTAGGCTGCGGCACACAAGTTCATAAGTGGTTTATCTTGACTGCTTTGTGTGACCGGTACATCTCAATGTATTGATAGGATCAATAGTGAGATGAACCATTCTACTTGACATATGAATGAGTAAAGATCTTGGTAACTTGGTCGGATCTAAAGTCTATTGAAAGCTGAGGGGCACACATGGGTTGACTGTCACTTTGACTTGCTATGGTGGAGAGTCTTAGATGTACTCGTATATTTGCATCTTGGGTGATGGCAGCTTGTGTGGGGTTTCCTCAGGCTGGATTTAGATAACCATATCCGTTTCAGGATGGTGACATTCCCTGGGAAGCTCACGAGGTTCGTTATGTTAAGTCCTACAGGCTGAATCATTGATTCAAGCATAAGCGATAAGGGTTGAGTGGTACTACTCAGGAATAATAAGAGATTAAGTAATTACAGCTAATTGTCATTCGCTGAATTAATTAATGAATGTCTGAAACCTTAAATATGGGGATTAACAAAGTCAATGCAACCCATTCCTAATAACGTGGTAATAAAGGGGTAGGTCAGCATTAGTTCTCTGGTGGCATGAATTAATGTTTATTAATTAATTATGTTCTGGGTTGAACATGGAATAAATTAATAGGAGGCCCACTTTATTATTTGCATTTGATCCCTGGTCTGGCCCAACACTGCTCAGAGCCCATTAGGGTTTATTAAACCCTAATAGCCCATTCTCAGATCTATATAAATAGATGAATCTCTCATTTTCCCATATGTGTTTTTGAAGTTTCAAATCAGAAACCCCAGAGAGATTGTGAGAGAGTGGGCGGCTGTAGATCGGGTAGCGTATCCTCACCTGATTTCTGGATCGAGCAAGGGAACAGATCAGAAGATCAGATCTATAGGAACACCATCGTTTTGATTGATTCCAGATCCAGATCTGCACCATCTTCATTGCCATCATCAATTTAGATCTGTAGATCAGTCGTTGGAGTCTCAGGTATTCCTTTGAATCTACGAATAAAATTAAATAGGAGCATGCATAGGGCATTTACTGTTTGTCATGACATTTATTTTGATATCCATAAATCGAATCCGGAGTTTTAATAAATGGCGATTCATATCGCCTATTATAGACTCAGTTCCTACAATTGGTATCAGAGCAAGGTTCGTATTTTATGGCTCTGTCGAAAAATAAATTTGACAAACAGTTTATGCATGTTATTTAATTTACCGTGGATGAATTAAATTTTCATGGATGTTTTTTTTTGTTTTTGTGGCCCCTCTCTATTTTGTTTTTGGTTTTAAATCGCGAGAAAATCCGCGATTAGATTGATATAAAAATATGTAATAGACTAGATCTGTTATTTTATTTTATTCAATCTGTAACCGGAAAAGAGAGAGAACAAGAACAACAATGACAAGGTAGTACAGTGGTTTTTCGGCGACAGTCGCAGCCACGCAGGCGGCGCGCGGCGGTGGCCAGCGGCGGCAGCCGCCGCCATTTGACGCAGTGGCCGCGCGGTGGATCTCTGCGTGGTGCAGCGACGAGCAGTCGTGATTTCTCTCTGTCTCCATCTCCCTTGCATTTCTGGCGTCTGTGGGCGGCGGGTTTTTCATCTGCAGGGGCGACGACAGGCGGTAGAACTCGTCGAGGAGTGTGCGGCGGTGGCCTGCGACTGCAGCTGCGCAGTGTGTAGCCTTGGATGTCGCGCACAGAGGCCGCGCTTTCCGGCAACAGCAACAGCATCTGCTGCGTGTGGTCGGGTTTCTCAGGCGCGCTGCGAGAATGGCAAGTGGCGCGGGTCTTCGCGCGGCCGGCCGGAGAGTGCGCGGCGCCTGGCAGCAGGCGTCACGGCTGCTAGAGCTGAGGAAAACAAGTAGGCGGCGGCGGCTGGGTTGAACCGGCTGGTGGCGTGACTGACGACGTTGGGGAGCAGCAGCGGCCGTGGGGCTGTGTCTGTTCTCCGGCGGCGGCGGTTGCTGGTGAAGAAGGTGGCGGCGGCTGCAACCCTAGCAGCAGCTAGGGTTTGGAAGTTGTTGTGCGGGCTAGGGTTTGGGGTGCTCGGGCCCGGCGGCCCAGAGGTGGCCCGGATTGCTGAAATTAGGGTTTGACAACCTAATGGGCCTAAAACCCTTATTTCTGGCCCAAACTGCTGTATTTTTCCAAGCCCAAAATCGCAGATTTCAAGTTAAAGAGTGGGAGCCCATTTGAAGATCTGTATCAAAATAAATCATTATAATAGATAGATTTATTTTATTTCCCATGTAATTGCATCAAGGGACCACGAGAAATTTTATTTGTTTATTTAATTATTTTCTCGTATGATGTGATTTATTATGTGCGCACTAGTAAATAATAGGAAAGCATGCTACTTCTTTTATTATTTATTTTTAAAGCATGTTGTTGATAATAGGGAAGCATGTTACTCCTTTATTATTTACTGTTCAAAGCATGCTTTATGTGATTTATTTTATGTATTAAATTATGTCTATAAATTCTGGAATCATGTTGGGAAATATGATGGAATTTTAGATGTGACATAATTTATGGATCATAAAATAATCTGTGCGCATAAGAACCTTTTGAAAGAAAAAGACTAAGGAAGATTTTTTAATTAAAATCAACAAGACCTCCACAATGCGGTCTTTTATTAGAAGTGGGCAGTGAAGTGAGTAGACGTCTACACGACCGTAGCCTGCTTGCTTTATTTGTTCATAAGTTCTAATAGATGAGATTTCAAAATAAAACATTTAAACATGTGAGAAGTGGACAGTGAAGTGAGTAGACGTCTACACGACCGTAACCTGCTTACTTTATTTGTTTATAAGTTCTCTTGGATTGTTTTAAATGAGATAACAAAGGTTGTAAGAGGCATGCGTCATGGGTCTAGTACGTACGACAAATCGTCCTTTTAACTTCCAGAGTTAGAATTGTGGTCAAATGCTTAGATGTTGCCTGAGCACTAACTCATGAATGATGTCCCTGCTCAGATAGGTTGAACATGGTCTTAGTTTTATCTCCGATTATTAATTTCATTTGCCGGCGAATACCTGGCATGGATTGAAATTAAAGACTGGAACTTCAAAGAGCAGTCTGGTTAGGTGGTCTGCTGTAATCGTCTTCGAAAGGAGCTTGCAGTAGATGCACCTAGGCAATTGGGGGAAACAATTATATTGGTTTATCAAAAGGTTACAATGAATATTTGTTTCAATGTTTTGCATGTACGTACTTACTTTAATTAATTATTGTTTTCAGATATGTCTATGAATAATGTCATATAAATCTTGGCACAAAATCAATTAACTGGTTCGAATTTCCTGGAATAGAAGCGCAACTTGGATTATATCCTAGTTGCAGAGGAACATAAATATGTTCTTAACACTTTGATCACTGTAATTTCTACAGATTAATTATAGAAATAGTGGCAAATAAATTTGTAAACCCTAAGGTTATCGATCCAGGGGAATGAAGCAACGAAGAATCCTAAATACTAAATCAGACGTTCTTGAAAACACTGGTTAGGAAAAGCAATTAAAAAGTTTTGGTTGTTTTGAAAATTATAATACTTGCTAACGAAAATTAAACAGAAAATTAAAAGGCTTTTGGATTCAAATAAGATAAGCACAGATTCCAGGGATATCTACCTATCAAGTATGACATGTATGA
>JAPKLW010004334.1:6586-28350 GCA_026898455.1 Plectranthus barbatus
TAACTTCGTAATTACCGAAAGTCAAAAAGGTTAAAGTGGTTGTCATTCGCTTGTCACATCGGTCACTTTAACATCACCTCACGTCAACTCCACATCTCTTCGCGTCATTGCACGGGAGACCGTAATATTTCGTTTACTCCCGAATATTTATCGATCGATATTATCCCGATACGAAAATGTCGGGTTATCAAAATAATTTATCGATATTAATTATTAATTAAATATATAACTATCCCCTTGAAATGAGATTGGTAATTGAATAAATGCCCAAAATGATAAATCACCAATCGAAATGATCGCATAGCTTCGAATTAAAATCGATAACAAAATATAAATTTCGAAAACTCGACAAATACATTAAAAATTTACGAGGGGCGTTACAGATAAAGAAATATTTAAAAATATTCTTCAATCCATATAAACTACACTCAAATGCATACCTATTAATTAAATCTCAGAGTTTTTTCATAATTTAAAAACCTAACAGTTATAGTTATTTCATATCACAAAAAATATTCTCATTTGATCACTCATGTATTATACGGAGTGAATCATGTGAAAAAAAATTCCATGCGAGAAATAAATATAAATTATATTCATTGGATCTAAGAAAGTGGGTGGTTAAGATTAATTGTAATATTTTTAATTTAAAAATCCCTTAATTATATTGAAGGGTATTTTCACCCATTTTATTATTCGTAGCAATTATTTTATTTGCCTGGAAACCTAATTTATTTTAAAATTTTCATAATTTAAAAATAAGATATATTTAGATAAACACAATACTAATAGTACTCATAACAATAAAAACACAAATGAATCTGAAATTTCTGCAGGCTACAGAATGGAGTCAATGAGTCATGGTCATGGATAAATTCTCAAACATGATCGACTTGCTCTTTACGTTAACAACGAAATTATTGAAAATATTTCTAATTCTGAGATTGAAATGATCATATATTTTATTTTTAAGTTTAATTGGTGTGTTGAGTAAAACTTTATTATTGAGTTATCTAATTTATTTTGAAGGTAATTTTTAATTTAATTTTACTATCAAGTTGTTTATTTTATTTTTAATGTCATTTTATTATTGAGTTATCGAGTTTACTTTTAATGTAATTTTAACAGAAATGTCGATTCAGTACCCAAATGATAGTATAATTATCAATTCAAGATCCAAAAGATGATTTGTTAATCCATGACCCAAAAGAGCAAAATCAGGTCCTGTTTTAAGAATTGTATGATCTTTCGGGTCCTAGATGAAGAATTTTTGTAATGTTTCAGACACTGAATTGAGAAATAATTTTCGGGTACTATAAAGTTGTTTATTATTTAGTATTTTTTTATTAATGTAGATGGTACTTATTCATAAAGCTTCTCGACATACCCTTTGAGCTAGGGCTTTCCCCAAATTTAGGTCACAATGTCACATCATCTTTCAAATTCATGCGTGGCTTTGGTGGACAAGATTATGAGGATTTCGAACAGTAAGTTATTGCACAATCCAAACTCAATATTAAATTATTTTGAAAATTATTTGATATCAATAATGCACTTTGTTTTTTAATATCAATTACTCTATTAGAAATTAATATTTCATTTTGATTTTTTAACATAATTTAATACGGACATATCATAGAAATCGGTGTATCAAATGGTACAGACTTACATCTCGTATTAGTCATCTTAATTATAATGAGTGAAAATCTTAAATAGCCTATTTGACTATATTAAAACCTTAAATAGCCAATATTATATACACATTCAAAAATTAGCCATTTTCCAAAAATATCCCCATTTTTTTGATTTAATAATATTTTTTAGTTTAATATTTTTATAAAAACACAAAGACAATATAAAAAAATTTACCAACTCGCAAAAAATATATTTTATTTTTTATTTATATTAAAATAATTTTAAAGAATTCAAATTATTTGAATAAAGTAATTAAAAGTAAAATTTATTGACTTGTTATATTATATACCCTAATTGGGAAGGATGAACCCTAGGTTGAACTTATAAAATTAATTTAAATTACAACAAATTAAAATTTTAATAAATTAAAATTATAAAGTAATTAAATAAAAATTAATAATTTCAGTTTTTCATAAAATTCAAAACCATATAAATATTAAAACAATAATAAGGATATTTTGGTCAATTTTCATTATTTTGGCTATTATTTTAATGTGTAGATAAGAATGACTATTTAAGGTTTTCATATAATCAAAGTGGTCATTTTCATATATTTCCTCTAATTGATAATTACATAAGTCCTATTGTTTCTTTGATTTGATTAAGACATAGTATGCTAGCATATGATTTATCTTAAGATGTCACAGATTAATATATTAAAATTTGTAAGTCTACTGCATTCGAAGGTATTAAGACATTTTGTTATGCAGTCAAAGAAATCTTTACAAAGCAATATTTGAGGTTGGCAATTGTTGATGATTGTTGCAAGTTCGAATTAGATTTGGCCTAAAAAAGCACACAACCCAAACCCACGAATAACAACCGAATCAGCCAATCGCCAAGCAAAATACAAATTTATTATTGAGAAACGAAACATCCAAAAATGATAATTTCAGATTTAGTCCATATTGACAAATGATGATGAATGGAAGTGTAAAATTCCAAGAAAATATATTTATTCATATTGCACTTCAAAATGTATTAATTTAACAAATATGGGAGGAGTTTGAATTCTGAATTTTGAATTAAAATATATCTTATTGTCAGTTAATTTGGTGTGTTGAGTAGTGAAATTTTATTATTGAAATGTAATGTAGTTTTACTATTAAAAATATAATTTCATTATGGAGTTTTTAGTTTATTTGACATGTTTTAATGTAAATGTATTATGAGATGTTTAGTTTATTTTATATGTTTTAATATAATTTTACTATCAATTTTTTAGAACTTTTTATCATTTAAATAATTCTTAGTGAATTATAATTTTATTATTTAAACAATTGTTCAATTGATAAATAACCAATTAATAATATTTTGTATTTTTAATGATTAATTATTTTGCAATAATTTATTTTATTTGAAACAAAATAAGGGTTTTTAATTGTAATTTTGATAAATATATAGTTAGTATTTGAAATGTTTAATAAATTGTCCAAAAAGAAATATGCTTAGAATATCTTATTTGAATTATAATTATGTATTTTCAATTATAAATAATTAGTGTTTAATGTATAACACTTGTTTTATTTTGAATGTGAATAAAATCTTTCGCATTAGAAATGACTTTATAGTTTATATGAGAAGGCCTTTCGACATACCTTTAAGTTGTGATGATCCCTAAAATGTAGACCACAATTGTTACATCATCTTTCCAATGCATGCACCAACAAACAAAATTGTCAAGAATTGAAAAGGCAAGTTTTCTACACAATTTTATTTTGAATTTAAATTTAATATTTTACGTTAGAGATATCTTTATAATTTATATGATAAAGGCCTTTTGAAAAACCCTTAAGTTGGGGCAATCCCTAAAATATGGATCACAATTGTCACATCATCTTTCCAACCCATGCGCTGGCAAACAAAATTAACAAGACTTTGAAATAGGAAGTCGTCTACACAATCCAAACTCAATATCAAATTATTTGGAAAGTATATTTGACTACAAAGTGGCAATCTAATTTGGTTTTTAATAACAATGTCTCTATCACTGTTTCGAATTTACCAATAGGATTTATTAATATAATTTGCTATCAATTTTTTTAATTTTTATTATTTAAGCAAATATTAGTAAATTATAATGTTATTATTTAATAAGTGCTCAATAATTTATTTATTTGAAAATAATAAATTATTCAAATTGCATGTTTGGTAAATAGATTGTTACTATTTGAGAAGTATAAATAATGTGAGATAAAAAAAATAAATATACTTAGAATAACTATTTTGAGTTTGAGTTTAATATTTTTTTATTTAAAATGAATTAATATTTAATATTAATCTTAATTTCTTTTAAATTTGAAGTTGGTATTTTTGATTGAAAATAGCGCTTTGGACATCCCTTGAGCTAGGCATCTTCCAAAATTTAGACCACAATTGTCACAACATATTTTCAATCCCAGCATGATGTATGGGCCATATGGCGCTTGTAGACAAAATTACCAAGTCTTCAAATAGCAAGTCATCTTTACAAATCCAAAAACTTATTGTTGAACAATTTTGAAAGTATTTGACAACAAGTCACAATCTCACAAAATTAAGTATTTTGATTTTTAGTATGATTTTCTCTATCACAGCTCTGTTCCTTCATACATCTTCAAGATTTTTAATACTTTTGCGCTTAAGAGATCAAAATGGCACATAATTATTTTTTCCTTATTTATAAGTCTCACTTGAAAAATAAATTATTTTACTGGTTTATAGTAAGAGTAGGAGGTTGTTTTAGGAACACGAGAAATTATTTTTGTTAGGAATTGAGTTTCAGTTCATCCCTTAATATCTGATGTTTTGATATGTGAAAACTTACTTTAATAATAAATTTATAGAGTTATCAATTGTAATCCTTGTATAGGATTAGAAATTTAGGTGCTGAAGACCGAGCAAGAAGATCTCAAGAAGATAAAGCTCGAGATATGAAGAACATGTGTTCGTGCTGAAAATTTAGTAAGACCAGAAACTTAACTTTCTAGAAACTAAGTTTTGGAACTGAAACTGAGTTTCACCAAATATGGCGAAGGACAATACTGACTTTGGAATGTCAGTATGGAGAAGGCCTATACTGACTTTGAAATGTCAGTATAGAGGTTCAAAGCTTCAAAAGCACGTGAAACACAAGAGTTCGAAGTCATAATTAAAGCCAATTCAATGCTAAGTCAAAGTAAGTACGAGGATGTCTCATACTTGGATTTCTCGGACTGAAACTTAGTCTCAAATAAAGTTGGTGGAAAGTACACTGCCAAAAGCATAAAGCAGACGACAGAGAAGATCAAAAGTACGGGCTATGATTGGACAACATTCTCAATGTGTCTAACAACTTGATTTATGAGTCTAAAAGGTGGAAATTCAAATTGTACCCCCGAAGACTATAAATAGCCCAACACTTCGAACGAAGATCGTTCCTGAATCCTTTGAAAAGCTAAGTCGGCATTCTGCTCAACTTTCCACTCATTCTCTCTGAAAGCCCGTGAACTTTTTCACGAGACTTGAGTTTCTAACTCAAGTTATTAATTCCGTGCTAGTTAGTTTAAAGCATGAGGCTAAAGCTTAAAGTTGAAGCTATTTCCTTGGTAATATAACTTTGCCAAAAAATTATATTGTATTTTATATATGATATACTTGATTTTATATGATTAATTTATGTTTTGTACTGTGAAGTTTCACGCATTGTACGTGAATTCGTGTATTATTACAGTATTTATGTATATAATCACTAATTTTATTTTAAAAATGATTATCATATTCCAAACATATATAATAAGAATTTCGTTCGAAAGATAATTAAATTGTATTAATCATTATATAATTTAAAATTTAGAATAATTTTGGAGGAGAGAAATAAATATTGAAAAAGTACTATTCAATGCATTTAAACTACACTCAAATGCATACCTATTAATTAAATCTTAAAAGTATTTTCATAATTTAAACGGCTAATATTTACCGTTATTTCTTATCACAAAAAATATTCTCATTTGATCACTCATCTATATTTACAGAGTGCATCATGCATGAAAAAAAAAATCATGTAAGAAATAAGTATAAATCATATTCATTGGACCTAAGAAAATGAGTGGTTAAGATTAATTGTAATATTTTAATTTGAAAATCCCTTAATTACTATTTAGTACTCCCTCTGTCCCAGCAGAATAGGTCCTCTTACCGAATCGGGCATCCCAATTAAATTGGTTGCAGAAAATGGCAACATTTTCATACTCAACAATAAAATATTCATTCCAGTAACTCATTCTACACTCACAACTTTTAATTTCTATGCGGAAAAGAAAAGGGCCTTATAAACCGAAAGGGAAGGAGTATTTTTTTATTGTAGATGGACTTATTCATAAAGCTTCTCGACATACCCTTTGGGCTAGGGCTTTCTCCAAGATTTAGATCGCAATGTCACATCATCTTTCAAATTCATGCGCGGCAGTGGTGGACAAGATTATCAGGATTTGGAACAGTAAGTCATTGCACAATCCAAACTCAATATTAAATTATTTTGGAAATTATTTGATACAAAGTCACAATCTCATTACGCACTTTGTTTTTTAATATCCATTACTCTGTTGTTCTATTATTGTCTTGTTACTTTACTTCATATGTTTAT
This sequence comes from Plectranthus barbatus, assembly GCA_026898455.1. NCBI lineage: Eukaryota > Viridiplantae > Streptophyta > Magnoliopsida > Lamiales > Lamiaceae > Plectranthus > Plectranthus barbatus. The sequence goes on from JAPKLW010004334.1 coordinate 12,888, forward strand.
GATTTTTAACACTTTGGCGCTTAAAAATCCAAAAGGCGTAGAAATTAATATTTCATTTTGATTTTTCAACATAATTAAATACAACAGACCATAGAAGTCGGTGTTTCAAATTAATGTTACAGACTTACATCTCGTATTAGTCATCTTATTGTTATGTAAGTCCAATATAATTTTATTATGGAGTTTTTAATATATTTGGTATGTTTTAATGTAAATGTATTATGACTATCAACTTTTTTAACAATATAATTTCATTTTGGAGTTTTTAATTTATTGGGCATGTTTTAATGTAAATGTATTATGAGATGATTAGTTTATTTTACTATCAAGTTTTTAGAATTTTTTATTATTTAAATAATTCTTCGTAAATCATAATTTTATTATTTAAACAATTGTTCAATTGATAAATACTCAATCAATAATATTTTTTATTTTTTAATGATTAATTATCTTGCAATAATTTATTTTATTTTAAACAGAATAAGGGTTTTTAATTGTAATTTTAATAAATATATAGTTAGTATTTGAAATGTATAATAAATTGTCAAAAAAGAAATAAGCCTAGAATATTTTATTTGAATTATAATTATGTATTTTCAATTATAAATAATTAGTGTTTAATTTATAACACTTGATTTATTTTGAATTTGAATATAATCTTTTGCGTTAGAAATGACTTTACAGTTTATATAAGAAGGCCTTTCGACATACCTTTAAGTTGTGGCGATCCCTAAAATGTAGACCACAATTGTTACATCATCTTTCCAATCCATGCACCAGCAAACAAAATTATCAAGAATTGAAATAGAAAGTTGTCTAGACAATTTTATTTTGAGTTTAAATTTAATATTTTGCATTAGAGATAACTTTATAGTTTATATGATAAGACCTTTGGACAAACCCTTAAGTTGGGGCAATCCCTAAAATATAGATCACAATTGTCACATCATCATTCCAACCCATGCGTTGTCAAAAAAAATTATCAAGACTTTGAAATAGGAAGTCGTCCACACAATCCAAACTCAATATCAAATTATTTGGAAAGTATATTTGACTAAAAAGTGACAATCTAATTTGGTTTTTAATAAAAATGTCTCTATCACTGTCTTGTTCCTTCATCTCATGATATGTTCAGGATTTGTAATTTTACTATTTAAACAATTGTTCAATTGATAAATACTAAATTAATAACATTTTGTATTTTTTAATGATTAATTTATTTTATTTGAAATTAATTAAGGCTTTTAATTGTAATTTTGATAAATATATAGTTAGTATTTGAAATGTATAATAAATTGTAAAAAAAGAAATATGGTTAGAATATTTTATTTGAAATATAATTTTGTATTTTCAATTAGAAATAAATTAGTTTATAACGTATAACATTTGCTTTATTTTGAATTTGAATATATTATTTTACGGTAGAGATGACTTTATAGTTTATATGAGAAGGCCTTTGGACATACCCTTAAATGGTGGCAATCCCTAAAATGTAGACCACAATTTTCACATCATCTTTCCAATCCACACAAAAGCAAACAAAATTAGCATTACTTGAAATAGCAAGTTGTCTAGACAATTATTTTATTTTGAGTTTGAATTTAATATTTTGCGTTCGAGATAACTTTATAGTTTATATGAATAAGACCTTAGACAAACCCTTAAGTTGGGGCAATCCCTAAAATGTAAATCACTATTGTCACATCATCTTTCGAGCCCACTTGACAAACAAAATTATCAAGACTTTGAAATAGGAAGTCGTCTACACAATCCAAACTCAATATCAAATTATTGGAAAGTATATCAATTGACTACAAAGTAACAATGTAATTTGGTTTTTCAAACAATGATGTCTCTATCACTGTTCTTGTTCCTTCATCTCATATGTTCATGATTTGTAATATTTTTGTCCTTATAAGAACAAAATGGAAATTAAATTAAAATTTCATTCTTTAATTACAATTAAAGACGGACCATATATGTTGTTGTATCAAATGTTACAGACATATATCTTGTCTTAATCAGCTTGTATAAGTTGAATATTGTTTCTCTAATTTGATTAGGACGTGGTTTAGGGGGGATGAGATGAAGTAATCATGTATGCTTGCGTATGATTCACCAACAAATGCCAATGGGGAATATATTTAAATCGGTTGGCCTAACAATTGAAACCATGAATAGATTTCATTGTGCAATCAAAGAAAACTTCCAGTACTTGAAGGTGCTAATGGCTGATGATATTTCTAGACTGTTCCATATTGACAAATGGTGAAAAAAGAAAATAGAAATTTTCAAGAATATATTTTTAAGGAATAAAAAATGCTTATATTGTACCTCAAAATACATTAATTAAACACATGTGAAGGGGAGCATTCTAATTCTGAGATTTGAATGACCATATTCTTATATCTAGGCTATTTGGTAGGTTGAGTGTGAGTTTATTATTGAGTTGTTTAGTTTATTTTATGTGTCGTTAATTGTAATGCAATTTCACCACCGAGTTGTTTACTAATTGGTGTGTTGTAATATAGATTTTTTATCGAGTTTTAATTTTAGTGTATTTGGTATGTTTTAACATCATATTTGATATGTTGGTATTTTTTTAGATGTTTAATATATTTGATATGTTTTAATATAATTTACTATCTCTTTTTTTAGTTTTTATTATTTAAATAAATATTAGTAAATTAAAATGTTATTATTTAATAAGTGCTCAATTAATAATATTTTTTATTTTAATATCTAGTAATTATTTATTTTACTAGAAACTGATAAATGATTCAAATTGCATGTTTGGTAAATAGATTGTTAGTATTTGAAAATGTTGTGAATCGAAGCGATTGTAGACACAAAATAACAAACAGAATAATAATGAACACAAAGAATTATAGTGGTTCAAGCGTAAGCCCCCACTCTCCAAACCTACACAGGTAGTATTATTCAAGCTGAAGAACACATTAAAGGGTTATAGAGTTATAAGGGAACGCGAACCCTACTCTACCTCTGGACTACTAGTCTCTTCTAGCAACTACATTCTATTTGAGCCAATTTACAATGGTGGGGAAAAAGATAGATTCATAGATTCATAAGGAATATCAATCCAGATATGATAAAGATATTCAAATCCTGATCTATCTCAAATAGATTAAAACCTATCCAAATCCAGTATTGATAAGGATAAATCTTGTTCAACAAGGAAACAAGATATACACCATATCTTTTCCATATCTTACTCAAACTACATTCCTGTTTCTCCAAAGTGGGACAATTGGGTTTGTCAATCCCAACAATCCTCCTCTTAAACCCAACAAAATTATATATTTTGATTTTTAGTATGATTTTCTCTATCACAGCCCTGCTCCTTCATATATCTTAATAATTTTTAATACTTTTGTGCTTAAGAGATCAAAATGGCACACAATTAATTTAGTGAGAAATAATTTATTTTTCTTGTTTGTAATAAGAGTAGGAGGTTGTTTTAGGAACACGAGAAATTATTATATTTATTTAGGGTATTTCATAATAGTTAATCCTAATATTGTAATCATTTTATTCATTTTTTATATTTTTTTGCATCTGAGATATTTTCTTTATTAAATATTTTATAATATAGTGTAAACCTATATTTTCTCATTTTATTTATTGACTGCCAACATAAAAACTATTTTATAATATACAAATTAAGATGTAATTGCCTTAAAATGACAAATTTTATATTTTTACCACGTTAATTATTATTTCATTTTAAATTTTATGAAACCTTATATTATTTAAACTTTACATGAGACTAAATTTTGATCAATTCAACTTTCATAACATATCCGGTTTAATTATTGAAATATACTAAAATCTGAAAAGAAATATATATTTAAAAAATATATGAAAATAATATAAATTATATAATTCAATTATTTTAAGAGATTATTTTTAAATCATACATTAGAGAATTAATCTTCCTCCCCATATATATTATAATTTAATATAAAATTAATAGTCAAATAGTAAAATAATAATTTATTTTTATGAAAATGAAATTAGTATTCTATCAATAAATTTCAAAATCAAATCTATAACTTATTATTACCATTTTTATTTACTAAAACACAATCAAATTTCAAATATACATTGAAGTTTTTATTATGATAATTCAATTATTGCAACTATTGTTTTAATTTCCTCATTTATATAGAGACTGGAACTCATGTTAAAAATTGGTTCGTGTTAAGTAAATATGAATCAAAAACCATTCATCCTATTGGGATGGTCTTACGAATGGAACTGTACCCTGGGTCACTCACCTTCCAATATGATTATTAGTTCCAGTGCATTCTAAAATGTAAAGTCTTATATAGGCTTGTTATCGAGTTATAAGTTAAGTTGATAAAAAACTAGACTGAAGAATCAGTCTAGGAGCGCAAGACTTAAGAAACTAAAGCTCAAATCGAACTTACAAGTTTGGATACATGAGTCTCGACTGACAAGTTTGGCTACACCAAGTATAGTACTAACTGGACTAACCAGCATGGGACTCACCAATCCAAATACCAAACTTACTAGTCTAAGGACCAAGCGCATACTTATTGTTGATGTCAACAACATATAAATACCAGAGGACTCCAACAAATGAAGGTTACCGAACACGAACAAAGCCTATTGATCCCAAGCTATTTGGATAAAACATAGCCATTGCGGAAACCTCGGGATGTTGCTAGCAAGCCACGTTAGTCCTGACCTACCCCGAATTTTTTAGGCCAGTTTTGAGTAACCCAGAGGCCTCACTAGCGAGGGCTAGGGTTTTGTTGGGCTTACGTAGGTTGTACTATGGGTCTTCTCCCTTGTGTCTATAAAAGTGAGGTCCCAAGCCATTTTTTGTATCAAATTTTCTCACTTAGAGCTTTGCTAAAACGCCGGCGAAATCCATAGCTAGCTAATACACTCGCATTTGTTCTTTTTCATGCATATACTTTCGTATTCATCTCATTTTCTTTGCATTAATTTATCGTCATACGCTTATCGCTTTTATTGTTATCGTTTTTTGTATCTGTGTTTCTTTTAACCACGATATTCTAAAAGCTCCGATTCATTTATCAAAAGAAACCTCAACAAGGGTTAAGTCTTTTTAGCTCGAAAAAGTTTGGCCTGAACTGAATAACCTGGTAGGACTTACCCGAAATCTGATGGACTGACCTGATGGACATCCTACATATAATTGCATTTAGTTGAAATATTATTTAGGATAAATAGGGAAAAATACCCTAAATTATTAACGTTTTCGGAAAAATACCCCAATCTATTTTCATAAGTTAAAAATACCAAAATCTTTAATTTCATTTCTGAATTATACCAAAACGAGAAAATTGTATTGACTCACACAAAGATGGCAGTTTAAACAACTATCATCGTCCGTGTTAAATTTAATGAACTAAACAATCAATATTTGCTAGATATTCAAATGCATATCTTCTGAAAAGTATTTAAAGTTCCATGCTCTGCTTTTTTTTTTTTGTTTCATTCGGTTACTTGAATTTCTTATTTTCTCTCAATGCATGTTTTAACGTGTGATCTTTTATCAAAATGTTACTTGATAATTTATTTAATTACTAAACATATTTAAATATCGCTAAAATAAGAAATTGTATATTTCTTATTGCATAAATATTTGTAATGTGCTTTGGATTTTTTATAAGAATTTGCTTATTTTTTATTTTTTAAAATGTTAAAGAGAGGAAAATATATTTAATAATTTAAGAATTATTGAAAAAAAAAATAACTAATCCGATGAGCTAATCTAAGAACCCTAAGGTTAGGTTTATTGTTAAGATTTTTCAATCCCATAAAATTTCAATCCAATTTACCCGGAATCGATAAACTTTGAGGGTAAAGTCCATTGATATCCCTATAAAAAAGGGTACGTACCTCCCAAGCACCTCATCGTTAATCTTCTATCTCCAATGGCTCTCTCCCCAAATTATCCTTTCATCTTTTCTGCAACGCTCATGCTCTTATCCATATTCGCTTCTTTCAAGTTCACTGGTTTATTTCTATGCATTAATTCTCACTTTATTTCATTTTCAATTTTCGATACTATCTTATAATTACGACTTATTTCATTTCTGTTATTTATAAGTTATAACTCGTGAACACTTTTATAGATACATATATAAAATGCATAAACTCTTAATCCCATATAATTATTTACAAATTATTTATTTATCAGTTTTCTTCTTTTTCAATTTTATTCATTATAATTTAATTATAAAATCATTAATTTTTTAAAATTTATTTTGATTATTTCATGTTTATTTTAAATATTATCGTTATTAATGGATTATTAATTACAACTTAGAATTCATAATTTTCTTGTTTATGGATGCAGGTGCACAAATCGGAGTTTCATACGGGTTTAGCCAAGCTGAAGTACTGCCACTTCCGCCACAAGTGGTGGCTCTATTCCAGAAACACAACATTCACAGAATGAGGATCTACGAGCCGAGGTCGGACGTCCTCGAAGCTCTCAGCGGTTCCGGCATCGAACTCACCGTCGGAATCCCAAACGCCAAACTCCAAGAATTGGCCAACAACCAAGCCAGCGCCGCAGCGTGGGTCAGCGACAACATTCTGAACTACCCCAACGTCCTGTTCAAGCACATCATCAACGGCAACGAAGTCACCGACACCGAGTACGCTCCCTTTCTACTTCCCGCTATGAAAAATGTCTTGGCCGCCCTCGATGCGGCGGGCCGCCGCGATATCATGGTCACGACGGCCATCTCTATGGCTGACCTAAGTCCAAGCGAATACCCCAGTCAAGGGGAGTTCCGGCCGGAGGTGAAGGAATACATGGGCCAGATCGTCGGGTTTTTGGTGGAAAACGGGGGCCCTATATTCGCCAACATATACCCCTACTTCGCCTACCGTGATAATAGGGATAAAATCCCCTACAATTATGCTTTTCTAGAGCCTGATAGTGGGATCACTACACCGGATGGAGTGCATTACGACAATCTTTACTACGCGATGGTCGATACCTTGAACGCAGCGTTGGAGAAGATCACTCCTCAGGTTTCTTTGGCGCAGAATGGTTTACCGAGGCCGCCGCCAAAAGTTATGGGAGGAGAGACGCGGCGTGCCGACGGAAGGAGAGACCCGCTTGCCGGCGGAGGGAGGAGAAATATCCAGTATTGAAAATGCGCGAAGGTACAACAATAATTTGGTTCGCGTTGTGAAGACGGGGACGCCGATGAGGCCTGGCAGCCCCATCGAGACATATATATTTGAAATGTTTGATGAAAATATGAAGCAAGGCGAAGCAATTGAGCGGCATTTCGGGCTGTTTCTACCGAATGGTGACCCTAAATACGTTGTCGATTTTAGTTAATTGGCCTGCCTACATGTGATCCTTGTAATACGTGATAAATAAGGGCTCTGCTCTCCCATCTCTGTATGTTTGAACGAATCTATATAAATAGTTATATGTCTCATTGGGTTTTATTGTAACGTAATTATAAGGGATTAAAGGATGTCTGTTAACTTCAGTGATGCAGTGCTAACAAAAGATATTTTCATTTAAAACTTATTCAAATTTTCTTGTTTTAGCAAGATGTTATTAATACTTAAAAATGGTTTTGGAGCTGCAAACTCCGAATTTATTAAGTGATGTACAATATCTATATAATATTTAATTTTCAGGAAAAACTACAGAAGGCTTTGCTGACACACCCACTAGCTGCGCACATGCACCCAAATGTTTTCGGAGAAGCTTGAATATGTAACATGTCAGCCACAATTACAGATAATATGTTTTAATCACTACACCCCGAGCAAAGGAACAAGTCTCGTACTCTTAATCAACTTATATAATATAAGTTGAAAATAATGTTTCTCTTATTTGACTAGTACATGATTTTAGGGGAGAATCTATAAATTAATCACGTTTATATATAGTACTCGACGCATTATATTTAACCTTGATGTTAACCTTTTTGTCTCCTTGTAATGATTCTCATGGAGATTAAATTTAAGTTTGTCATACCATAACATTTTGCAACCAAAGGGACACGTTAATTTTGGACATCCCTTTGGACACGTTTTTGTTGGGTAGCAACCCATGTCCTACATTGATAAAATACAAGAAGGATGTCTTGTATATAATAGTCCACATCTCCCCATTAGTGTGAGGCCTTTCGGGAAGTGGTGTCCCAAGAGCAAAACCGTGAGGGCTACACCCAAAGCGGACAATATCATACTAATGCGGAGCCATTGGTCCCCCAAGGAGCCTCCTAAGCCATTAAAATAATTCAACTGAACGTAATAATTCGAATCTCGTATACATTTGTTATTATTCTCGAAGGATAAAAGTATTCTAACTAGATCAAGCTTAAACGATCAAAATTTATAAATCTCTCTTGAAAGATATCTATTTTACTCATTTAAGATAAGGTAAGAAAATTTGCCATGAGACATTGGATCTCAATTAATTTTTTCTACGGGTGGCAATTTTTGATCCGATCCGATAATCCGACACGAATCCGCACGATAATAACGAATACGGATTGAGGCTTATCAGATATGGATCCTTATCGGATCGACACGATAAGGACACGAAAATTTTGGATCGGATTCGGATTGGATACGGATCGGATCAGATAATTCATTAAACGGATCGGATTCGGATCGGATACGAATATCTGTTAATAAATTAATAAAAATTATTTATTTTTTAAATATAATAATTAATTAATTGATTTTGATTTATTAATATAGATTTAAAGTTCTTTAAAAAACTCAAATCTCTTGGTTCTTCATTGTTCGTGTCCCACTTTATTAATTCACCACCAAAAAAATGTATTTATTTATCTATTAATTATATTTTTTAATATTTATTTTCTTCTACTATCAAAATTTAATAAATTTTTTTTTCTCAACTTCAAGTTTTCAATTAAGGTGTATCAACGGATTAACTAAAAGGTGAAATCTTAAATTTTAATGTTGATGAAAGTATTGTAGATTCTCATTCATTGTCTCAACTCTTTCAATTTCACCATGATAGATTAATAGTATTTATTATAAGTTATTTTATTTGTTATAAATCTTAAAGTTTTAATTAATATTTTTCTCCCACAAAATTGTAAGTGGAGTATTGACAACTAAGGTGAAATATTGATCAGTATTTAGAAATGAGCATGTTTGATCACTAGAATTGGAATTTAAGATTTATCTATGTATCTTCGGATATTTGATTGAGGATTTTAGTTTCAAATGAAGTTACAGTTTTATTTATTTATAAACACATTATTTGAACAATCAAATATGAATATTTTGTATTATCTTATCAAATTTTTATTGGATTATAATTGTGTTTATTGAAACAGATTCGTATTGAATTAATCCAATTTGGATTCTTATCGGATCTTTATTGGATCGGATACATAACGGATTATTCGGATTGGATACTTATTGGGTCCTTAACAGATACGGATCGGATTCAGGCGGATATGGATTTGAGCTTAACGAATCTAATACGAATACGGATTTTGATTTTTTTTAACGGATTGGATACGGATTTGACCTTAACGGATTGGATCGATAACGGATTGACACGATAAGGATCCGATCCGCACGAATTGCCACCCCTAATTTTTTCTTTCTTTTCCCTAGTAAAGGAAAAAGATTAAAATAAAATAATAATAAATAAATAAATAAAACTGAACTGAACAAATTTTGATATATTTGGTTTGATTATTTTGGTTTTTAATAAATATTGATTTATTTTTTTCTTAACTTCAAATTTCAAATTTTTCGGTTCAATTCGGTTATGCTTTGATTAGTTAGGTTTAGGCATTGAAAAAAAAAAAAAACAGCATATGCTGAATTACAATTTCAACCCTTCAAGCACAACTCTCCGGTCTCCAAAAATGGCTATAAATTTCTATCTACAATGGCTCTCTTCCCAAATCACCCCTTGATCTTTTCTGCAACGCTCATGCTCTTATTCATATTCGCTTCTCTCCATTTCACAGGTTGAATTCACACTTTTTTTTTTCTTTTTTCTTTTTTTTCATATTCAATATTCCATTCTATCTTATTATGTCATGATATTTCATTTCTGTCAATATAATTTATAACTCATGGATAGTTAGTTGGGAATTTTTAGAAACATTTATAATTGTAAGTTGTATCTCGAGCTTTTAAGAATTAATCATGTATTGGAAATGCAATTCCAAATACCAACATTTTTCAAAACGAGCGAGTCTCGTGTAACACTTACATTATTTTGTGAGATTTATGAGGTACAAATGATGTATTTAAACATAGCTAATAATATATATAGTAATATGTTATTTATTATGTTGAAATACATCTTTATTACATTATACTACTATATTTTATAAATGTCTTACTGTTTAAAAAAAAAAAAAAAACCATCTCGCACAAGCTTTTGCCTTTTAAAATATATTACCTGAGATAAGCTTTGATCCACAAAAGAATGTTGTATCTGAAGATGGTCTATCATGAATCATTATATATTATATTCTTACATTTGAAAAGCTCATCCATTAGTTATCAAGTTTCATGAAAATAAGAAACTCGGCTGTTTTATCCGAAACGGTCAGCCTAAATACGATGTCAATTTTAGTTAACTGGTTTCCCCACTTTTGATCATTGTTGTACCTTACAAATAAGGGCTCTGCTCCCATCTGTCTCTACATGTTTATATATATATATATATATATATATATATATGCTTGTTTGTGTATGTGTGTGTACGTATGCTTGTGAGTTTGAACGTGTTAAGGAGAAAGTAAGTTGTTATAATGTATTTTGATCGAATGCGTGGATAAAAATATCGTTAAGCAAAAAAATATGAGTGTGGATAAAATATCTTCTTATGGGAATTGTTGATTTTTATTCCATCCGAACTTTATAACACGATGCATATTAAAAGAAGACAAATAAAGAGCATAGAAAACAATCATACACACTCTACAATGAACGAACATGCTTTAAATAATGGATCAGTCTCATCATGTTTGATGGAGTTCTTCATCTCCTGCGCCTTATCTTGTAAATGCCATAAACCCATCTCACCATCCGTTCAGGCCTTCCATATCGGAAAATCAAAAAACCCATACTACCTCCCAATACAAAACCTGATCCATACCCCCAAACAACAGCCTGCCAACAGAATCCATCTGCCAAATACGAATCCTCATCACCTTCTTGCGGCAACATATGAGGCGAAGGCGCTTCACATATTCGTGTTAATGGAAATCCACATAATCCCGGGTTCCCAAGAAATGAAGAGTTTTCAAATGTGGAAAACTGGGTGCCGGATTGAGGTATCTGCCCAGAAAGATTATTCATTGAAAGGTTTAACACTGAAAGGAATGTCAGCTTTGTTAGCTGAGATGGAATTTCACCCGCCAATCTGTTTGAAGACAGATCCAACGTTTCAAGGGTACTGATATTTCCGAGAGATGCAGGTATATGCCCTGTGAGGAGATTGTGAGACAAATTCAAGGATATAATGGAATTTAGATTTCCTATAGAATTTGGGATACTCCCTGAAAATCTGTTGGATGACATGTCGATGATTACAAAGGCTTTCACGGTTATTATCCTTATTGATCGCTCCATACCTTTCAAAATTAGTGTCACTGACACCTCATAATATGGTGACTGAATACGTTCTGTTAAATTTATGCCCATCATCGCTCTGAAACTCATCAAATATCTGGAGAGCAAAGGACCATTGAATGAATTATTGGATATATCAAACACTTTCAATTTAGGATACAGAAGTTCATTCTCCGTGGTGAATAACAGGGTACCCTTAAACATGTTACCCCTCAAGATAAGTACCCGAAGATTAGAAAGAGTTTCCGTCCAAAAGGGAAAGCTGCCTTGTATTCTATTGTTTCCAATGTCTAGAACCCGAAGATTTTTACATTTGGCCACAGACTGAGGTAATGCTCCTTCCAGTTTATTCCTGTTTAGATTGAGTAACACAAGACCTGCTATCTCTCCCAAACATTGTGGAATGGGTCCTTCAAAACTGTTGTTCGATAGATGGAGGATTTCAGTTGATACAATTTTGCAGATAGACAAAGGAATCTCACCAGTTAATTGGTTCGAGGATAAGACTAGATAGCGGATGGACATTAAATTTCCAATCTGCGATGGAATTGATCCTTCAAACTTATTAGATGACATGTCTAATAATACGAGAGCTCTAAGATTTCCAATCATAGGTGAAAGCTGACCACTTAAATAGTTCGACTGCAACTGTAGATTTCCCAATTCAGTAAGATTCCACAAGCTCGAAGGTACATATCCCTTCAGTTGATTATTTCCAACATATATTCCTCGGAGCTGCTTCATCTTTCCGATATTCATTGGAATAAATCCAGTCAATTGATTGCCATCCAGAAATAAAAAAAGCAAACTGCTTAAGTTTACAATGGTAGAAGGAATGACACCCTTAATATTGCAGTTTGATGCTCCAATCCAGATAAGAGTAGTCGATAAATTCCCAATGGAAGATGGTAGGATACCATTCAGTGGGTTGTCTGATATTGTAAATATCTGCAAATGCCGACAATTGGTTAAGGAAGAGATAAACCCCAGTTCCTGATTGGGAGATTCTGATTCTGCTCCTGTCAAATTATTATCCGAGAGTCGAAGATCTTCTAAATATATCAAGTTGCTGAAGTCGGGTATTGAGCCTGTGAATGAGTTATTGCAGAGTTCCAAATGAACTTCTAAATATATCATGGAGGATTAAATTCTATAACATAGTTTAGTAACCTTTTAAGAAATTCTATAACTATTGCAAAATGAACCAAAATAAAGAACGATGTAATGCTTTTAAGCGTACGTGTGAATCTGTTATCAGAAACATACAGGGATTTTAGGGAAGTCATGTTTCCAAACTGCTTGGGTAGAGGACCTGAATTAAAGATACAACTCTCATCTTTTTACTATATATAACTAAAATAATTAATCCCCTAAAAAAACCTAAAAGAATTAGTGAATGAGTTATTATTCTCATTACAAAATATGTATTTTATAAAATTCTTAGCATTTAACATGGGCATAATTTAACAGCGTGGTTTATGTTTAACAGGTTGTCATTATTGCCATGGATATAGTGTGTAATATGTAAATTCAAATATTAGTATTTTTATTAAATAATTAGATATAACCGAATAATAAATGTGGTAATTTCTTTAAATGTAATGTAACGCGACTTACCCGACATACTGTTGTGCCTTAAATCCAAGATTGACAATGAAGAAATGTTGAAAATTGAAGATGGAATATAACCAGTCAGCTTGTTCTGATCGAGATACAATTCCTGAAGCTTTGGCAGATTGAGCACAGTTGGGATGCTTCCAGATAAACCATTGTTGGAGAAGCCCAAGAGTGTCAATGAAGAAAGATTGAACAAAGATGATGGAACTCTTCCTGAAATTATTATTTTACTGATCACCACCAAATTTGAGCAATCATTAATATAAAATCAATATATTGCAAGCTGGAAGAAATCATCATACCTCGGAAATCATTACCGTCCAGAAACAATATTGTGAGCAAGCTCAAACTCCCAATCTCAGGTGGGATGTTGCCACTGAAATGATTGTCAAATAAATCAAGATACTCAAGGTGTGCGCATCTCCATATATTTGATGGGATTTCCCCACCAAGTTGGTTGAAAGCAAGAAAAAGTGTGTTCAGCTTTTGGAGATTATAGCACATGTCGCTTGGGAGCCTACCAGTGAGGCTATTAATGCCCAAGTCTAACACCTGTAGCTTGGAATTGTTGAACAAAGACGGATGCATTGAACCAGAGAAACTGTTTTTGCTCAGAATGAGTTGCTCCACTTGAGGCAATCTCGGCAATTCTCCAATGAAGGAATTCACTGACGCATTCATCACCTTCAAACGACGCAAATTGGAGAGCTCAAGAGGTAACGATCCCGCGAAAGCATTGTAGCTGATGTCTAAATATCTGAGAAACGTGAGGTTTCCGATATGCGGAGGAAGAGTTCCGGCAAGGTCGAAGCCGGAGAGATCGAGGGCGGTGACCCTGCCGTGCCTCATGCTGCACGACACACCAATCCAATCACAGACTGATGATGAGTTTTGGGACCAGCTCCTGGCCAAGGTATCATACGGGTCGGATTCGAGGGAGTTTTTGAGGGAAAGGAGAGCATGCTTGTCGTCTGTGGCAGCAGAACTCAGGCAGAAGCAGGGTGGTGTGATGCTATTTATTAGCAACAGCAAGAAAAGAGCAGAGGAGGAGGCAAACCAAGAATTCTCCATGAAGTAATTTGGTAGGATGGTTTTTAAATTCAACTAAATAATAAGGATACACCCGTGAGCATCGCAATCGGTGGCAGGCTGGCAGCTAGCATCTTTGTGGCCGCACATTTTTTAAACTAGATTTACACTCAGTATGATTTTAATAACCTTATTCTTACTATATTATAGTCCCTCTCCGTCCCTTATTAATTGACTTGTTTGATTTGGGCATAATAACCAAAAATATGTGAGTGTAGAATGAGTTGAGTGAATTGATATTTTATTGTTGAGTGTTAAATATTTTCATTTCTAAGAACAAGGTAATTATAATGGGACGTACAAAATTCTCGCTTAGTAGTTTTATATGTCATGCTTAATTGCTTAAATATTACTTATAAAATAATTAAGCATAAAATATTGAAAAAAATTAATCTTGACCATTATTTTTTCGAGATGTATGGTGTAGATTCACTCTTATTTAATACAAACTAACGTTTTAGGAGTTTCTTTAAATTACCTATGTTCATTGGAATGAACCCAGCCAATTGATTCTCACCGAGAGATAAAACAGTCAAACTACTAAAGTTTACAATGGTAGAGATAAATCCACATTGTTATCACTTTCAGACCATACCGTTTCACACTGACCATATATTTCCTCAATGCTGAGTCCACTTCCTCTTTCACCTCAGAGCTCAAATAAAAAACAAACTAAAAATTATGGGAAAAGGTTATACCGAATACTATACGTATCTGTAAAATAATTGGATAGAGATGACTTCATAATTTATATGATAAGGACTTTCCAATCCATGGCACTAGCAAACAAATTATCAAGACTTCAAATAGTAAGTCGTCTACACATTTCAAACTCAATATTAAATGATTTGGACAATATTGACTCCAAAGTCACAATCTATTTAACATCAATTTCTCAATTAAATACAATAACAAATTATTTGGACAGGACTGACTACAAAGTCATGACATATATTTAACATCAATTTCTCTATCACTGTCTTGTGCCTTCATCTCATATGTTCAAGATAATTTAATATTTTTGTCCTTAAAATATCAACATGGAAAATAAGTTTAAGTCTCATTAGATTTTATTAATCACAATTAAAGACAGACAGACCATAGAAGTTGTTGTATCAAA